>BQKZ01009297.1:0-22263 GCA_036244855.1 Temnopleurus reevesii
AAATATCTTATTCCCTCAAGCATGAGCAAAATTTATTTTCTTTATTGCATATGAAATTATGATCCTTCCGTGCATCAAAATATAGATATCAAAATTGCCCTGTTTTAATTGATATGCTCTCTAAAATGTTTCACATATTAATTAATAAAATTAAAACAAATATTTAGATTTTTTACCTCACAAAACTATAAATTTTACGTAACTGGACTATCAAGGAAGTAGATTCTATTATAATCATGTACATAATCCTTTAGCATTAGTAGTGTGTCAAGATTTGGTAAAAAACCGGACTGTGTCAAATAAGAACAACTATAGTAGGGTCTGCAGCACAGACTATCCATATGTAATAATTTATTACTCTGATGTATTACAGGTCTAGTCCACTAAAATGTCCATAGTAACAACCAACCGATATGTATATATACTATTATAGTCATGTACATGATCTTTTACAATTAGTAGTATTAAGTTAATGTATGTCAAGATGCGATAGAACACTGGAACGTGTCTAATAAGAACAAATATGTAGGGTCTGCAGCACAGACTATCTGTATGTAAAAATGTGTTACTCAGAGGAAATACAGGTCTAGTTCATTCGAATTTCCACAGTAACAACTGACTGATATGCATTGGACAGTTTTTGTTGACCAATCAGAGGGGAGAATTCAAAGAAATTACTGTATTCCCAATATGGTAGTCTATGAATTCAGACCCCAATAAATTATGATAATTTATGCTAATTTCTCATAATTCCAGTGATCAGATTTTTTGGAGCATAGCCTAATTTTGATCCTCATATCTATTAGAAGGTATGTGCAAAGAATTACGCTTTTGTCCGGCGTGTCACAAAAAAATCACCAAGAGACCCCACTATATGTGATGTTTAGAACCACCTGGCAGAAGAAAAACGCTTGCCATGGTGGCCAACTGCACAAGTGAAACTGGTAGAAAATTGAATATCGTTTTATCGATGAAATAAGAAAATGATGTATCATATCGAAATGACAAATGCTGCGAGAATACGCATTTATAATACTTATGAGAGAATCATTTCGAAACCGGTCATTATACACCGTTGGCAGGCTTGATTAATAGAGCATGGACGACCATTGAGTATTTATGGAAAAGTACTTAGTACATCATTCTATTGTCTTTGAAAAGTTACATAAATCATTTATTCAAATTTATCATCAAAGATAAGGGTTTTGTTTGAAGATAACAGTGATTAATTAGTGTGAAAAAAACACAAATCACTATGAGCTTATTATCATTTATCATCAAATAGATTTAGACCAAAATAGTTTTTATCTTATAGACATGATAGATAGAATAGTACTTTTGCGAGCTAGAATCTGACATTCCAAGAATTTTGTATTATGATAAAGGGCATAAATGACGATAATTTATCGCCAATGCTCATTGACAAATAGGGCGAGAGTCTCTCTCCGTGCGTATTCCGCATGATGTGGCAGTGTATTGAACTGCACACTGTACGTGCTCTTACAAGGTTGTGTGTGTGAGTTGTAATGCGCTAGGAGTATCGCGATACCGTTGGTGTGAAGATGAAATTGTGATAGAATAAATTTTTATTTGAATTAAATATTCTGGACTACAATAGATCAAAATACCTCATAGAGATTAGTTTTGGCATATTCGAGGTACGCGGCAAGCTGTAAGCATACCCTTAATGTGTGCAGATTTATTTTTTTAACACGAAAATTCCAATGTATCAAACCAAGTTACTAAAGCAGCATGTAGCATTGCAATAGAAAAAAAAGTTTTAAGAAAACATGAATTTTAAGTGAAAGTCTTGGAGCCCTGTGCGATATTTTTTTTTTCCGTAACGGTCCGATCCGATGGTATTGTCGAAAATCTCATTGAGCAAAGAATATCATCAGATTAAGATGTCCGTACGCATGCGCATGGACTTAACCGAATTCGTGATTTCTTCACAAAGTAGCCATGTCAAGTCCTTTCCTCACTTTATTCTATCTCACGTTCGGCCAAATATTTATAATTATATTAACATTTTAAACCTGGAATTTGTTTTCATTTTGCGACCATCTCTTTGTTGTATTGTCTGTAAATGTCAAATCGAAGCCCGAAAATAGGCCCACATAATTAGCTAGCAACATGTTAGTTATAAAGGTTATTTATTTTGCTGTTGTTGTTGTATATTTAAATCAGAAAAAAATGAGACCTGATATTTATCGTCCATCAACACTCCCACTGTCACCTTCATCATCGTCATCATTATCATATTTTCAATATACTTTATCATTTTAGTTCTGTAAAATCTCAGTATGAGATCTGTTTTCTGTGACTCGTGTAGTCGCACCGTCATTTTGTGGTATAAGCCACGCATAGAACACGTTGATTGCACAACAAGAGATCTCCGCTAAACTGGCATGACTGGCTAAAGAGGCTAAATCATGAGCTGTCAATTTCGCCTGGTTCTCCGTTGTCCGCGACCGACCGTAAACTTTAATGTCCAAGCGCATGCGTACGAAGCACATAGGATCGCTTGTATTCTTTGTTCAATATACATTTCCGGCAATGTCGACGGATCAGGGTTACAGGAAAAAAGAATGCGGCAGGGGAGGGCGTGGGGTTCCGAGCCACAAGACTCTGTCCAAATGTCACGCGACAGGAATTTCAAGAATTTCCTACAATCCCCCACCACCGACTGTTCGAGAACCAACGCAGTGGGGATGGGAAGGCACTACGTCAGAAGGGGTGGGGATTCAGGAAAACTGAATATATGGGCAATTCCACATGGGCGTAACGGAATTACGTGCCATTTTGAGCTACATGATTGTCTATTATATACTATTCATAAGATTGTATCCATTGTGATTGGTCAAGGAGCAGTCATGTGATTAAAAATATCTTCACCATGAAATAAATTGGATATGGCGTGACGTCATCCTCGGAATAGATTTCGATATGTCAATATTCTGACGTCATCTTTTATGATAACTGGATATTCATCTATCAATACCGCGATATCGGTCGTCGAAACATAAACAACAATGACTGCCCGCAGTGGAGAAATCAACGACGATGAACCGGGATTTAATCTCGTGGATGATGATGATTTGGAGAAATTAATTTCGTCGACAGATTATAAGTAGAATATGAATTTGATTATTGTTTCGGTTTAGGATATGAATTAAATATACCATGCATATTTTTCGAAGTACTATATGAAATTATGGATTCTTCGGTGACCGGCATAGTGACTATTTTCTTCGGGGCTGTGCCCCTATGCCAGTCACCTCACAATCCATAATGTCAACTAGAACTTCTCAGTGCATGATATATTTGATTATTATAGCTCAGTGACAGACACTCAGAGACTGATTAAACTCTTAAAATGTAATATAAAGTAAGTGCTAGCGTAATTATGGGAAGGAATAAATATTTATATTGTCCACATGGATGGCTCCAAGGAATGAAAAATGTCGGTAACGGAATTACATCAGAGAATATGCCCGTTTTCGTCATTAAACCATGCAGAAAAATTGAAAGCCAATATCTAACCTATTTCCGAAGAGAGCTTTCCAAACTATGATATATACTTCACATATTACAAGCAAATTATACACAATATACTGTCTCAGAGCAAAGTTAGAGGCACTTTTAACAGATATTTCTGGATTTTTCCCATGTGGAATTGCCCACATATCAAACATATGTATTTTAATCTAGTGTTTATTAGAAACTAGTGCCAGCTAACATTCACAACCAGACCCATGGCACCTTTCCGGGCTCATGGCAGGTATAACAAATATATACATTGCTTGAAAATGCTGTACAACAAAACATGAATAATTAAAACATTGGCCAATGAAACGTAGTGAAGTGAAAAAAAATTATGGGTTAGAAATAAAGTTTTGAGTAAATTGCACTATAGTGTTATGATTATATATTAATAATTGGCTGCTTTGGGGTTCGATGGTTGGTTCCCGCTAAATAACAGATTTTACCTTCAGTGTTATTTGATGTACATAGGGATGATAGATTAAAGAAGTAACGATCATTAGAAATTAAGATAGTGAACATCTTTCCAAAGTCAATCTTTTCGTGCATAACATTTTACAAAGGATTAAATTATTGCAGAAATCGTGGATTGGGTTTCACTTTGGATTTCTTTTTTAAATTGGTGTTTGTTGTTTTTTGTCCATGCTTTTCTCTTACCCCATTCGAAAAAAAATAAAGCAAGAATTATTATTGTATGTAATCATTTGAAAAGAATTCCTTTATTCTATACGTCAAGCTATGTTTGGAAAAAGGCTGTAAGGAAATGTTCCCCTTTATATTTACAAATTGTTTTACTATGAGTTTGCCATCCTAAAAGAAAATGTCTTTTTTCGAAGAAAAAAAAAACAACTTTGCAACAGGTTTCATAGGACTCAGGCACGTCTAAAAACTAAAAGACAATTCAATTCAATATCAGAAGGGTGCTTACTTTAATTCAGCCGGAACAACTTTGCAAGAGGTTTCATAGGACTCGGGAACGTCTAAAAACTAAAAGACAAAACAAGTCAATATCAGAAGGGTGCTTAATTCAGCCGGAAGAAGTCAGTGTTACATAACGCAGTGACGTCACCAGGAAAAGATTGCAAAATCCATGGACATCAATTCATGAATGAATACATAGGCTATACTCTCCAATTTCGCCATTTTTCTCCAAATAAAAAAGTAAACAGGTGATTTTACGAACAGAACCTTCACTCATCTGTCCAAGTTGTAATTTCTGGAGGGTTTTTTTTTGTAAAAGTCTACGCCTTACTCAGATAATTTACAGACAGATGCATTGGACGAGCTATCGCATCCTTTGATGTACATCCGGATATTGTTATATACTGTAAAATCGCTGGTGTTAAATTCAACACCAACCAGAATCTATATAGGACCACACCAGAAAAGTGTTAAATAACACCAGTTTAGAATCAAATTATTATATTTTAACATTGCATGGAGTTGTTCGGGGCCATAAACAACACCAGCTGGTATTGAAATATACTTTTGCAGTGTACAAAATGAGCTGAAATATTTTCATAAATGACTGGTGCGCAAACAAAACAGGGGGGATCTTTTAGAATAAACGTACACAGTATTCCGACGTAACAAATCTAAATAGATTTGAACAGTTGAGAGTAGTTTAGAATCTAAACGATTTTTTAAAACGCGATATCCTCCCCATCGCTTGTTATTTCTTTCTATTGCTGCCAGACGGAGAGAGCGCGTGAGCGCTTAGAATTCACGGTCTCCAAGCCCAGCATTTTCACGTTATGAGCTTTATAAGCTCTTTGACGAAGATGTGATCACGCCATCTATCGGTCCTGCTCGTATGGGGGTAGACAACATGGCGCATAGAGATTAGAAGATCAGAATCTTAACTAAGTTATAAGATGTTAGCTGTTTACATAGGGGAAAAGTCACTAACACGCAAATAATAGGGAATGCAAAGTGACAAGGTCCAGGACCCCGTAACATAAAGCTTTGCAATCGATCGTACGATTGATATCAATCGCAAGTCAATGGGAAATCATGTACTAAAGTTTGCGATTAATTGCAAACTTCTTTTATGTTACAGGCCCCAGGTTATAATGTACATAAACATTTTATTTACAATACGATTGGATTATGTGCTGTGATCATCGGCAAACGTTCATGATTATATCGTAAGTCACTTATACATCTACACTGATAAGAAACAACCTCAGTCAAGTTCGTAACGCTCTAGATTAAACAGTTTGGATTAACACACACCTGATCAGTATTGAGGTATTAAGCATTGTCCAAGAAACCTTTGAAATTGCTCCCAACAGGTAAGTTATTATTTCTTTAATTTCGTAAGCTCGGTTATGATTGTAATCTCCGCAATTTTGAAACGCTCGTTAGTTGTTATTCCATCTATTTTTGTCATAACATCCATATATTACAAATATTATTTTCATTATCATAAATGTATGATAGATCGATTAGCCGCAATGATTTGATTTTAAACAAACCGTTTAATAAACATCCTCTGTGACTTTATGTTTGCTCCGATTTATTTTTCAAGATTTCAACATACTTACCTGATGCCAAAAGCAAAGAACGTATATCAAAGTTATGAGCTTGCTTTTCAGGCTTGTGAAGAAGTTTTGTACGAAGAACAGAATCGGAAAGTTGATGGAAAGTGGCAGCAACCTTTAATGATGTGTATTTGTAACGGGACGATTATCACGAGAAAACATCTATCCATCAATATCAAAATGTATATTAAAATCAATTTTATATTAAAATCAATTTTATATTAAAATCAATGTTGTTACTCACAATAGTACACTCTAAAGCACAATCCAACTGAAACATATTTGTAGATCACCCAATAGTGAATGAAAGGCCTTAAAAAAAATAGCACACTGTGTAATTTGGGGCAAAATTTTTAAAGTACTGAAATTCCTTTGAATCTCACTAAATTAATATATTCGCCAATGCATGGCATGCCACGATGGACAACTTTGAATTGCTGTTTTGTTATGATTATAACATGGTCACAATAGCTTCCGATAATGATTTTATTTTCACGGATTTCTTTTCATCTTAATCCTCTTTATTCGTTCTAGGAATACGGAGGACTGATCTACACTTGCTCGAGCAAGAATCCTCGACATGGCGACCTCTCCACTGGCAACGTCCGCTGTGATGACACTAGCGTTAGCATTTACCATTGTAGCGCTTGGCAACGCCTCGGTTACAGAGCAAATGGAACATGTAACCTTAATTTCTGGTACATCCGATAGCTTCTCTTTCAATCTGACATGGCCTGCCATTGATACTGAGGTATACACATATTACACCATCCATTTCGAATCTAAAGAACGACCGTTCGATGTTAATGGAATGACTGATCCACTGGGCTTCTTGAACGAAACGCAAGTCTCTAGATTTACGGTCACCACTTCCGATTCGGGAACTGATTTCATCACTGTAAAAGTTCATATAAACAATATCAATCTGATAGATGCAGCGGTGTACATATTCACTTTGATATTATTCGGACATCCAGATAGCTGGAGTAGGACTTTAATGAAAAGGGTAGAGGTTCGAATCCCCTATGGACCCGCAAGATGTCATATCACCAGAAGTGATTACTCCACCCATTTTAGGGTGGTAAAATGCAAGGCAAAGACAGGCGACTATAATACAACAATAACATGTTTCCAGAATGATAGGAAAGCCCCTTATAAAGGTCTAATGTCCAGGTTTGGTCAGTATTCGATGGGCATGTTTTGGTTGGATCAATATGGACCCGTGTCTTGCTGCTCCCACGATGCCAGAGGCAGAGTACATCATACCTCGTGTCGGGATTTCGTGTGGCCTGAACAGGTGGACTACGGTAAAATCCTTACAACCACTAGCATCCGGTCTCCATTCACAAAGGCATCTTCAAGCAAGCCACCGGAGACTTTTCAAGTGAGGACAACAGAGGCAGGATCTTCCAAACGCATTGAACCGTCTTTATCTGTGTCTTTTCTGATTTCATTCCAACTATTCCTATCTTGGGTAACACAAACTTATCGTTAGGAACGTTAAATACACTACATCGATGGTCCCCAAGACCTGCAACTGTGATCATAATCATAAGTTTGGTGGTGTTTCATAAATATTAGAGAGACGTTAAGAAAAAACTGACATCCGTTCTTGAACATTGTCAGTGATCATTTTATTATTAGTATTAATTTAGGATCCTCCAAACAAATTGAACCGTCTAAATCGGTGTCTTTTATTGTTTTAATCCAAATAGTCCTATCTTTTGTAACACGAACTTATCGTTAGGAACGTTAAATACACTACATCGATGGCTCCCAAGACCTGCAGCTGTGATCATAATTATGAGCTTGGTGGTGTTTCATCAAGATTAGAAAGACTTTAAGAAAATTGACATCCGTTCTTGTACATTGTAATTGATCACTTCGAAAAGAAATTGATACCAGTATCTCTTAAGTCGTTCATCAATTACCCTTTAAGCCTTTCTTATCTGAAACACCCTCTTGGTCAATGACCATGCACCGTTGAAGTTTATTTCAAGTAAATCAAGTTATGAAATTGTAGCTTTGTTAACCGAGATTCATGTTTTTTTATACAATGTTGTAAGCGTTGTAGTTTCTCGACGATTTATTCACTCATGAAAGAATTCCCTGGTTAAAGATATTGTTCAACATTGTCTTCGTTTAAAAATGTTCAACTGCCAGATTCGAAATACTACCTAAAAGGTTGATGGTGTAAATAAACTAATCTGTGAAAATATTAGGCTTCAAAAGCAACGTTTAGTGCTTAAAGAATAAATAAAAACATATTACCTATATTGTGCAGTAATAAAGCAACAGTAAACGCTTTATTACATTTTCATAGATATCTTGATAGCGCCGGTATAATCTCCTTCTTTTTTTTAGCATTCTTTGTTGTGTTTTCATAAATCTTAATGTAGTAGTATTCGCCACACGTGTTGATTTGATCTTTTCAATAACAAAATATTAATCTGTGACAATGTCTTATCAAACGAAGTACTTTCTAATTCAAAACAAATGACTAAGTTAGTTTGCACTGGAAAACATATCGCTGCTATATTTTCGCATAGCTTGTATTTTATATTATACCGGCTCTTGATCTTTGTCATCACACTTCAAATAACGAAATTGTCTGTTAGTGCATACCAAAGGTCAAAGTGTATTTTTGTAATATCTGGCAACGCCTTCCTTTAGGCATTTCACCATACATTTATCCACACAGTCCAGCAAACGATGTGGTCATCTTTTTCTTCCGTTCTTACTGTACGACTGATCCAATAAAAGTGGCCCATTAGGGTTGTTCCGTATGGCGTGCACTTCATGCCATAATGCATGTTTCACTCACTTATGAGTGAATAAATTGGTATTTTTCTAAAGAAAACTTAGAAGATAGTGAATCAATATTACTAAAAAAGAAATATGAACTGCTCTCATTATGTTCAATCTTAGAATGATCACACACAACGTTTTGTGCGCGGTCAGAAAGCAGTTGCTTCTTTACGAAAGTACACACAGCATAGTTGCTTGACAACGGTTGTATAGAACCTCACATTAACAATGAAAACACATAATACGAAATCCTCTTGCAAAGGACACTTGAATGATATTCTTTTTCTTTTTTTCTTTTTATTTATTCTTAATTCTTGAACTATATTCACAAATGCAGTCTTTATTCTAGCAATTCAGTAAATCGTCTTCTTGAAATGGTCTGGATATTTATTTTTTCTTAACTTTTGTAATTCATGTATTTCAAGTATAATACTTCATTTTGAATCCTTATGTTTGCTACATGTATTTTTAATGTATAATGTACATGATGTATCCATTGTAATTGAATGTATTTTTACTGCACTGCCCCATTGAAAAACAGCATGTGCTGAACTGGGTTTTTAACCGTGTTTAAATAAATGTATCATATCAAATTGCTATGTTGGGCATACATGATTGCTTGCCAGCCTGATAATGATAGGCTACTGGCTGTTAGTAGGCTTTTTTTTGCAGCGCGACCGCTGTTAACGGCGTTAGATTTGTGGACGTATTTTGCAGAGGTTGTTGTTCTTTAAACAGGATGACTTTTGGGGGTCCTGGGATTTCGTTGTATTCCAGAGCACATCATCCCTTTTTTGCTCCCCATGGATCTGACGTCTTAAATAGTGTTCGCGTTGTACTGTAGGGTGAAAGCCCAGTATTATAATTCTTGAGACCATTGCACAGCATCGTTATTGGTGAATTTGTTAATCACGCGTAATCTTTGTCTGCAAGTGAAAAGTCAATATTTGTGTTTGGAAACATGTTAATATATGCCTTATTGAGTATGGTATGTAAGTTTATTTTGTATATGTTCGATGCAAATGTCTTTGTTCCCTCTAAATTCAGCTTTTGAAAATATTATGTTATACCTTGAAATTTTCATTTTCAGGCTCCAATCTACACTAAAGTGTCCGAGCTACTTCTATTTGCAATACGTTCGAAAATTATTTTTAAACATTTTATCTAATATTCATGAAAAAGAGTGACAAAAAAGTGAAAAGCAAAAGAAATTATCGGAAACCGTGTTTTTTTTTTGTTCGAGATGCACAGAAGAGCAAAATCAACTGAAGTATCATAAACTGTGACCTTTTCTGGCATTTTGAGCCGATTTGGAGCTGAAAAACTGAAATTTCTCGAAAAACAGACAAACATGCCTATTGTTTTATGGTTACCATGGCGACATGGGCTACGGGATGATAATAAAAACGGTATCATAATGTCTGCAACATAATTTCAGAAAATGGCACAAAGTTTGATCGCAATCCGACCGAAGATGAAAGAGTTGTTTACGATTATGTGGTAGGGGGCACATTGTGCCCCTGGCTTTTTAGGGTTTAGTTATGTTCATTCGAGTTCTGTCATGTGGAATAGTTTACCAAATTATGTTAAACATTCACAGGCGAGCTCACAATTTGTTAAATATGTTTGGTACTCAGTTAAAAATGCTTGTTAGTAGTTTGATTTAATTTTGCAGCTGTATATTTCTATTTATGCATATTTACTGTTGTACTTTTCTTGTCTTTTTCTGTTGTAGGGCCCCTATGAAAAACGGTGCTGTGCTCACTGACTTGACAACGCTACTGAAATAGAACAAATAAATAAAATGAATAAATTTAATTTTAAAATAAGGTGAATATTTCCCACTAAAAAAACTTAGAAAATAGTTATATGATATTCCTAAAAAGAAATACAAACAAATCAGAACAAAATGTTGGCTGTATATGTCGATGACGTTCAAATGAATAAATTCCCAATTCAAAACTGATATCGTTTCATTCTATTTTCTATTTACTAAAGTACACACAGCATAGTTGCTTGAAAACAGTCCTACCTTCCATTAAGAATGAAAACACATAATGCGAAATCCTCTTGCGATATACCTGTATTGTGAATCGAATTCGCTGACTTGTAACGAACACTTGAATGTAATTGTATTGCTAGATCTGTAGATTGGGCATACATGATTGTTTGCCAGCCTGGTAATGATACTGGCTGTTACTAGGCCTTTTTTTTTGCAGCGCCACCGCTGTTAACGGCGTTAGATTTGTGGACGCATTTCGCAGAGGTTGTTGTTCTTTGAGCAGGATGACATTTTGGGGTCATTTTCTCTTCCCTTTTTGGCACCCCATGGATCTGACGTTTTAAATAGTGTTTGGTTTATTTGCACAGCACCGTTATTGGTGAATTTGTTAATCACTCGTACTTTTTGTCTGCAAGTGAAAAGTCAATATTTTTGTTTGGAAACATGTTAATATATGCCTTATTGAGTTTTTAAATACAATAAACCCTCTGAAAAAAATGAGGTCAAGGGAAAACGTGAGTTATTTATTTCTTTTTACCTATTGTCCAGTAAGTGAATGTTTGATCAATCAGACAGCAGAAATCTCATCGAAGGTCCCAAACTAAAGTGGCTGAACCGTTTTAAGAATGAATGTATTTTAAAATTAAAGAATCATGCCTTCCCCATTTGTGCGATTGTATCCTTACTAGAGTGAAAGTGAACATTCAATAACTCAATTTGGATAATTCTTTAATGAGATTTACCTCTTTGATTGGACCAAACCACATTCTTCCACACTCACTCACTGGAAATGCCGGAGTAAATCACCGTCAAATATGGAACAGTCATTCAGTCATGCTAACGAGTGAGTGAATGAAACACTTTGGCAAGAAGCGCACGCCATAGTTACTTTAGAACTTTGCGTATAAAGAGTGGGATTGCTCCAGAAAAGAAATCTCATATTAATTACAAGTAGGAAATCAGACAAATAGGTCAAAACATGTTTGAAATAAATCGGGCAATAAATAGGAAAGCAATGAATACTTGAATGAAATTATCAAATCGATTTCGGCATTGACTTTTTCATGCAAATTTGCAACTTATATGTGATAACGTTGTTCATGCGATTCTCTGCGAGTAATTTATCCTATATTTAGGTTTTATAATCCCTCTTTCATTTTGACTTTTTCATAATTTCAAATATCTTTACAACGTTGTATACGTGAATGCGAATACATTTATTGATTAAAATTGAATATTCAAAGAAAAATATGAACAAAATAATGATTTGATTGATTACAAAAATCTGCATATTTCACGTTGGTGTTCTGTGGTCATTGAAAATGATAGTACTGACCAACATGACTTTATTATAATGATTTGGTATATAGTAAAGCGGCCTATCAAAAGTCATCCCATGCTAAAAATAGTAGTGTATAATAATGCGCGATACAAAATGGGAAATATAAATCTAATTACACTATCTTCATGAAAATTGCTCATTCCGGACGCATAAATACTTATCAAACACACACGTGCACACACACACCAACACATACACACACACACATCTTCTCACATTCTAAAGAGTTTTCAGAAGAAGGAGCAAACTATATACAACGCTGAAAAATGCTTAATTTCGAAAGTGAATATACATTAATCTACGAGTGCATTGCGTAAATATACATTTCTGAGGGTTCTCCCCCACACTTGCGTTAATATAATTTCAAAAATTGAAATTCGCTAGTTGGTAGCATACACAAAACTAATTCCCCTAAGCGACAACTACGCCATATCGTAGTGGTTCTGACTCTCGCCTTTCAACCAGAGGGTCGTAGGTTCGAATCCCACCACTGGCGGCAATTTCCTTCAACAAGAAATTCATCCACATTGTGCTGCATTTAACCCAGGTGAGGTGAATGGGTACCTGGTAGGAATGTATTCCTTGAAAAAGCTGGTGCGCCTGATAGCTGCACTGCTAAATCAAGGGTAATAATGCTGCAATTGTAGAGCGCTTAGAAAGTTATAATGAAGAGTTGATAAGCGATATATAAAAGCCGTGCACTCTCTTGGAACTTGTGCAGGACATCAATAAATCAGAGCCGCAGCTCTTTTATATCACATCCTGAAACCATAGACCTACCACCATAGGTCTATGCTAAAACTTGACTATTCCCTAGCCATCACTGCCAAAGTACAATTGAAAATGTGGATTTTCAGGTTGTGAGCAGCAGGGCTCCTTGGTAGAGCTGGCCTACACGGCTTGAGTGGAACTACCCTGTTTATTCTAATAAGACAATAAATAAATACAATGAAATAAAACCTATTGTATCCAAAATCGAAAGAAGGCTTTTCAATCATAACTTCATAAGTGATATGTCAATCGCGCTGAAATTTGAGAGTATTTAACCGTAAACACAATAACTAATGCATTTTTGGGAAAATGTTATTTGAGTTGATTCATTGGTTATTCAGAAATACGGTAACAGATGGGGCGCTGATAATCCAATAGGATTAAAAAGCGCCCAACAAATTTCAACAACAACAATAACAACAATACACGGTCTTACACAACGACACCATCAAAAGCTATGTTAGTTATTGTCATTAGATAGTGCTGGAATATTGGACGCAATTTCCCTGACTTTCGTTGTCACGCTCTTGACTTTCTTCAAATCTGTCCAAGAAGTAGTTGCTTCAAGCTTTGTCAAACATGGAACCAAAGACTTGGTGTTTTTGATTATCATAAACGGCGTCAGTGTTAAGGTGATACTGTTCTTCGTAGAGAGAAGAAATCCTAAAATCGGAGAAGGTGGATGAGCTGCCACTTCCAGTGTCATATGTTGATGTGTCGTCACTGTAAGTGAAACTGTCAAAGTGTCCTGGTCTATGACGGTTACGTATGTCTTTGGAATTTGACTCGGGTGGAACGGCATCGGAGCGAACTGACATTGCGTCGCCCAAGTTATCATTTGGCATTTCGTAGAGTGGACTGCCATTGCTTTGACACTCAACCGATGAAGTTGAGTGAAGTCTGGGGGAGAGTGTAGAGATGTATCCTACAGATGATACGTTACTGGCAGATTGCCGAGTAGCATATGCCCCTCCAATCATGAACCTCCGCAATCCAAGACCAACCAAAGTGCAGCAGAGGAGAAATCCCAGGATCGTCAAGATCGCCAAGGAACTCTTCCAAAACAGACTCCAAAATGTATTTGATACTTGCACAGCTTTTGACGGAGTTGGTGTATTATGGAAGGAGGTTGATAGCGCGTGTGACGATGTGCTGCGATCATTAGTCGTTGCTTCAACGGGATCAAGATAACACGCCGCTAATCGTCGTTCTGGTGAAAAGTAAGATCTGACATCACATGTAACCATCCCAGGTGCTGTAATCTGTAGATTACTATAAACAATGATGTAAGCCCTATCTCTACCACTCCCTCTCAAGACAAACCTGCCTTGCTCTTCAGAAACAACAACGCCATTTATAGACCAACGGTAGGTAACATTCCCAATGCTTTTCATCCTAAAAGAGCACGTTAAGAATCCAAGTAGACCAATACCGTTGTCATACTCCAGATAAGGGCCATCTTCCCTCGCGGTGTCAAAATCATCTGGTCCAATAGCTGCACAGTTGGGAAAACGATCCTCGTCAGCGTATCTAATAATGATGTTGGAACTGTTGTGAGAACTCCCAATGCTATTTTTCGTCTCGCACGTTACGATCAACCGATCTCCTTCTTGGACAGGGTTAATAGCTATGTGCAAATGTTTCGACCGTGAGAAACATTGCTCGAATGCTTCTGCTGGAGTACAGGTCCACAGATACTCAGCAACCTCCGGATAGCCCGTTGAGATGCATTCAAAGTTCATACTATGAACAATTGGCCAAGACATCTCTGCTCGATTCGGAACGACTTGAACTGACGGTGGATGAATGACCTTGAAGGGACCAATGGAACAGTTCACGCTTTCATCTGGAAAATGGTCATTGGTTGCCAAACAGACAAGCAGGTATCTGTGCAGAGTCAATGACACAGTGAAGTTTGCTTTTAATGTAGATTCTACTACTGGAGGAGACAAGTTTACACCCGATAAATCTGTTGGAGTTTGATTCTGCCACAGCCAACGGATTGTAGCAGGTGGGTGTCCTCCGGCTGCTTCACACCTTACAGAAAGTCTATCCCCTACCTCAAGAATATTACTGGAAGGTCCTCTACAAACTAGGTCATCTTTCCTCAAGAAGTACAGGACGTTCAGCCTGCCAAAGCCGGATGAAAGCGGTCCGCTCGATACCCCACGTAGTATGACTGAACATCTATATAACATATTCATACCTCTATGAATGTTGTGGATAGCTAGCTGAGAGGTGACTCGCCTCTGCGCCTCGTCCAGGATTGTTGTAATATTGATGAAGGGTTGCTGCTGGACCTGCTCTGTCTTACCGTTTATCCAGTAAGACGACGCCGACGTAAAAGTCTCGCTGGATTGAAGTGTACATAGGAACGACGACGATTCACCCTCTTTTACAGTAACGTCACTCGGTTGAGATATGAATTGAAATTCTCCCGAGCACAAAGACGTCACGGCATGAAAAATTATTGCTAGCACCGCCACTGATATAAGCCTAAAACAACGCTTCTCGGATATGGGCGGAAAAAATGTTGTAGACATAAAACCAGCCATTTTTTTTTTACGAACAAGACCTGCGGAGTTGTGGAGAGTCGAATTGTTTGTTAGCATTTTACTTTTAGGACACGGCGTTTTATTTGATTTAAAGTGATTGAAAGCTCGTCTTTGGGAGGAGTAGCAATGCCATGATAAATTGCGGTGGAAAGTATAGTACACGCACACGTTAAAGAAAAAATGATGCAGCTTTGCACTTTTAAAGATTTGAAGTAATGTAACAATATAATAATCTTTTAGGGTATAATATAGCACCTTTTTCATGAAGGTGTCATATTTACCAAAATACCTGTATAAACAAAGATGGTGCAGTTATGGGGTTTGAACCAGTGCCATGAAGGATCACCTCATTCCAAGTCACACGATCTACCTATTGAGCTATATATCCGATCATCTTGAGCAATGGACATTAAGACATCAGATCTGTTGGTAGTCCCGAGCTTATACTGTAACATGTTTTGACGGGAAATGGATTACCACCATTTTCGTATTTGTAATATAATTTTTTTAAATAAATAATAATTCCGCCCAGGCCATCAATCGAAAGCAGCTAGAAGCTCAGTCGGCAGAGCGTTTTACTAGGAAAGAAGAGACCCCCTCCCCTGTAAGATTGACCAGGAAATGGTGCTTCCGGTCTTGCAAGGTGAATTATTGCACCTCTTTTTCTAATTGTGTATACCGAGGACGTTCACTCCTCAATATATCATGCTACTCTCTTGAAGTGTTTTGATCGAAAGTCTTCAAGTTGGGAAAGACAAGTTTCGGTTACTGTAATTTATTTCTCTTGTATGATGTACTTGCTTGTTTTGAAGTCTCTCCTCTCCAATGTGGAAGTGATATTCATAGTCAGATAGTCATTTGATATAGTTGAGTGGACATACTGAATGCAATTGTCACTTTCGACTGCACTTTGAAAGAAACCGTATACCATCAACCAATGATAGATGACGCAGACCTTGGATACTTAATAGATGTTCAACTAACGCCTTGATGCCCATATGCTTGAGCTTTGATTTCCATGATAAATACGCCAAAGCATGAGGCACTATTTCACGAATTCATCCTTCATTACAAAGCTGAAACGTTAAGATACTTAAAACGGTTGATATACTTGTCTATCATACCTCTAGACATACTTCCTGTGCTGAAGAACCATCATCTAGCAGACCTAAGAAGAACCTAAGAACCTAAGAATGGGTGACAATTTCCTCACGAGGGTCATATACCTTAGTCTTGTTATTTGCGGGACCACTTTGGCCTCCACCATGGCTCATAATGTCTATGAATTCCCTGAAGGAGAAGACGCGAGTGTGTTCTATCATCACGAAATCCCGTCGCAAGAGGCGATCTACTCATACGACCTCTTCGCCCCCGATCGAAGCTGCGTCTTCTGCAAGAATGGCATCGTGGATACATCGTGTCTAGATCCTGACCTTCGTGAACGCGTCGTAGTGCACTACATTCGGAACACAACATCGGTGATGGTGTCCTTGATGATTCAGACGATCACACGCGCGGATAAAGGGTTCTACATCCTCGCGATGAGAGAGAACAACTCTGGCCGCATCACCAACCTAATCCAAGTGGCTTACATCGGCGCCATCTTTCCCCCGGGTGAGGTGCGGTGCGAGCTTCAATCATCCCTCTACGCGGACGAGTGGCAGGAGCTCCACTGTAATGCAACGGTCGGGAACGACGGCAAAGGGAATCTCACGTGTTTCCAGAACAACGCTGAGTGTGTCTTCTTGTCTCCCGTGAGCTACTCCAAGTCCCACGTGTCGGCGACCTTCTGGGTGGACAAGGAGCACCCCGTGTATTGTTGTTCGTTTCCTACGCAGGCCTCAATCACACAAGAGTCATGTCGCCAGTTTAGCTATCCCCTTGGAAACAAGTAAATGTGGATATTTGATAAGAATTTTCACCAGAAGTCTGAAGATTTATTAATTGATGCATTTCCTTCATTATTTGGCATTTTACAAGAAAAGAAGAAACATATATGAAGATGTTTGAGTCACTTATGTGTCACCCTCGCTAGATATAGTTAAAGGGTATCTGAGGTAAAACATATATAATTGATAAATTTCTTACGTGCATATAATTAACCTAGACTAACTTCATCTAACATGGTCTGGATTGCAGGTTCAGAAGTTTGACGCAAATGAACGACTCGTTCGCGATCTAATTAGGCTCCGTACGTCCCAATTAGGCTCCGTGCGAGCTTTTAGCAATGTTTGTCCGTCCCATTGTGTCGCTGTGTGAACTAGTCTTCGTACCAGTCGTTTTGAATTATTCATGAGAATCGATAAGTTTTAAGATTCAATATTTGGACAACTAAACAATTTTTAATATGTCATGGGATGCTTAAGGGGTTGACTTTAGGGATACATCTAACTAGCAAATTATTTTTGGCCCTCAGGAACCTTTTATTTGCAACATATAAACTGATCCCATGCATGGCGGACTGTAGTAGGCCTATCTACATGATTATCCAATTTTACTTTCTTTGGCATAAAATTAGTCAGTGGAAAATCGTTTTTCATGTGAAACATTCTGTTTACTGAAAAAAAATATATAGGAAACCCCCCACTATTCATAACTGGATATTGCATTTAGTACACGTTTCTACAACTCTTCCCCATATAAAATGATAAATATTGTGTTTTCGATTTCAGTCAACTGTGGCGAAGGAAACATCGACTGGAAGTAGTACGTCATAGTTTTGCTTGTCTGCTTATTGTTACGTGTAGAACTACCGGTGACTTAACAATAAGTAGACGCCCAAAACTATGATGTACTACTTCCGGTCGACGTGCTCTTCGTCATAGTTGATTGTAATCGAAAACTCCATTTAATAATCTCAGAGTGTGCAAAATGTTAGATATTACATTCTACCATGAGGGCAGTAAGTTTTATAGAGATTTAAATTGATATTCACGATGCACTCGAGCACATGACATTAGTATGACCAGGAAGTTGTGATTTTGTATCGCATCTAGAGAAACAATCAGTAAACGCTGGTATAATAAACATGTTCGAGAAATTGAAATTGAAGTGTTTGTTATTTAGGATACACTTGAGCACTCTGATTATACTTAGATTAAACTTCAGTAACATGGCGATGTGATTACATGACCCCTAAAAAGTCCAAAGGGACACAATGTGCCACTCTAAGGCACTGTGAGCAGAAGGGACAATTAAAGGCTTGGGAGAAAGCAATAATGAAAATGATAGTATTGATAGTAATAATAACAATAATTCTTACATCAATGATGATAATTAGTATTAGTAAAAAATTTATAAAGCGCTTAATACCAAGTCTTTCTAAGCTCTCTGTGCATCATTACCCGGTTATTGCATGGCTACCATTTGGCGCTCAATGCATTCAAGGAATTTCATCCTACCGCTACCAATTCACCTCAACTTGGTAGAGTGTAGCATAATGTGGATATTTTGGGGTTTTTTTTTTGCTGAAGGAAATTAACTCCATGGGTGGGATTTGAACCTCCGACCCTTGGGTTGAAAGGCAAGAGTCAGAACCACTACACCACGTCGCCTCCAAAGTAACCAACTTCCCTTCAAGCACTTACAATAAATAAATGCACACACAAGAGATTTCATTCCCTCTTATTCGGCGGAGAAATGTTGAACACCTGTCAGTGAATGAAATGGAAAGTTTCTTTCTTTTGTGTTGATAGAGCAATTGTGAAGGCTTGAATTCAGTTGTTTACTTTGTCCCAGTCCTTTGTCAATTCTGTTCACAGTGATGAGGGTGGAGATAGACTGAGTGGAAGGTTTTGAAATGAGATTGGAAATTGATAGAAATTGAAATAGATTTCCAGCTATTGCATTAGATTTTAACCATGCCCAAAATAACGAATATGATATGAAAATGCCGCATCTTTATAAAACAAATACCCCAAAGAGTTGGGGTATTTTTCTGTTTACTCGCCTAGTTAATGATTGAGGGGATGCCTGATTTCAATTCATAATCATGGTCCTAACGATCGCTGCTTATCTATTTTGTGCCTGTTATCCTTTTAATACCCTTATCATTATTTACAAAAATAATTCCAATCAAAACTGATATTTATTGTATGATCGAGTTGATAGTAGTGACTATACATCCCCGTAAACATTGTTGTAGATAGCACTATCAGCAGAAGAGACAAATGATTTTGGACAAAGTAAACAGAGGCATTCAGTCATTCACAATTTCTAGATGCACAAAAAAACTGCCTTCCATCTTATTCTGGGGGGGGGGGGACGTCAAACAAGCGTCGCACAATGAATAGGAGAAGGTACATTCTTTTGTGTTTAGGAAGCTGTCGTGAAGGCGAGAATGTATTCATTTATCTTTTCCAAAATAATTTGTTCCTTCTGCACACAGTGTCAGCATTAAATTCTATCTCTCTCCCTCTCACGTGCGCATACTCTCGCCCCATTTCTTTCTTTCTTTCTTTCTGGCTTTCGCTTTTGCTCTCTCTCACACACGCAAGAACACACACACACTCACACACAAACAAACAAACAAACACACACACACACACACACACACACATTTACATAATTTGCATTGTTCCTTCCTTGTTTCACACGTCTTCCTCTCGGCTTACTTTATCTTTGTTTTTTCCCTCTTTCTTTCTGGCTCGATGTTTATATCATCATTTCTATGAATGTTATTCTGGATTTACAAATTACTAGTCCAATTAATCAATTAAGCCTATGTTCCTCCCACATTGGTTTATTTCATACATATGTAAATGGTTATTGAAAACAAAATCAAATACAGTCACTTCATTCTCTTTATTTCGAATGGCCGTATGATCATCCAACCTTTATCCTCAAACATTATTATCACATAAATCAAATAAATTCAGAGTTTACTGGTGTTTACACACAACAAATAATCAGGATGGGTGCGATAAAATAGCTTGATAAATATGAATCTTCTGAGAAATTAAGATTTATATGTTTTCGTATGTTTAGAGCCAGGCGGGAGTTAACTCAATTTGGGAGGGGTAGGTATATGGGGTTATTCGTATCAGCTTGTTAGTAAGAGTATTATATATCTCTAATATATATTAATATAAAACAAAAGACGTTGAAATTTGTGTCGGTACGCGTAAAAAATCTTTCAACGTGATTATCTCGAAATATTTAAAAGACTTTAATAAAGTTTTTCTAACTCCAGAAGATTTGCTTATCATTGATGATTGATACTTTGATCTGTATTTTGGGCTTTAAAACTACGCATCGTAAACTGAAGATAACGGTTGAAGTTATCATATTATCTGTCCCAAATCCGTGTGTAATGTAATTACCTGTAAAGATATAAAAATGAAATATTTGGTTACATGTCAATATTTACCGTATGAGCATGAG
Source organism: Temnopleurus reevesii (assembly GCA_036244855.1). Classification (NCBI taxonomy): domain Eukaryota; kingdom Metazoa; phylum Echinodermata; class Echinoidea; order Temnopleuroida; family Temnopleuridae; genus Temnopleurus; species Temnopleurus reevesii. The sequence goes on from BQKZ01009297.1 coordinate 20,947, forward strand.
AGCAACACAACTCATCGAAAACAAATATTTGATTTAATCTATGAACATACTATAACTGCACCACACTGCAAAAGGTGTTTAAAAAAGTCCACCCAACAAATGTTGAACAATAAATGTTCGGCATAAATTCCCGCTCCACGATTAATCCAGTTTAAACTCATCCAACAATTGGTCAATACGTTGCCCAAAAGCTGGTCAGGTTGACAACCAATGAGGTTGGCAATTTGCATAACAAATGAGGAAAAAATTGCCCAACGGTTGGTTGAGTTGACTATTATGCCCAACACTTTTTGCAGTGTATGGGGAGAGACACTAGCCCGATTTGTCTTGCTCTCCTGCTACCACACTTAAAGATAGAGTACTATTTTTGCGAGCTAGATCCTGACATTCCAAGAATTTAATGTTACGATAAAGGGTATAAATTACCATAATCTATCGCCAATCAAGTAAGCTCGAAGATGATTATAATATATGTACTTCAGGTTACTCTAACAATACTTGACTTTCGCAGCCAGCCAATTATCTCATGGTGCGTTCAAAATTCAAAACGGCCGTAGACCGCTCGTTGACCAATATCACAAGAATCTCTCTCGGTTCGTATTCCCATGGTGTGGCAGTGTATTGAAATGCATACTGTACATGCTATTACAAGGCTGTGTGTGTGGTAATGCGCTAGGAGTATCGCGATACCGTTGGTGTAAAGATGAATTATGATAGAATAGATTACTATTTGAATTAAATATTCTGGACTGTATACATTCGACCAAAATACTTCATAGATGTTATTATTTTGGCATATCCGAGATACACAACAAGTTGTAAGCATAATCGTAATGCGTGCAAATATAGTTTTCTACCTTTAAAGGGGAGTCTGCCAGAAATATTCATTCTTTCAACAGGAGGAAAAATAAGATGAACAGAACAAAACACAAATTTTGTAAAATCGGACAATAGAAGACGGTTATGATATTTGTATCGTAATGAAAATGTCAAATTGGATAATATTGCAGAAGCACAACTAACAATTTATTTTGTAAACATTGATACCAACTAAACACTTTAACTCGCAAAAGAGTAAATTTACAAAGTGACTTCGAGTGAAATTACTTCGCTTTCACTCATTTTGTTAAATCTATGATCACTTTTAATTAATGAATTTTTCATGAATAAATTTATAAATCATCTTGAAGCTCACTACAATTAGTAAAGTAAAAGATGTAAAAATGAATTCATTTCGAATTTCCCGAGTAAAAATTTTCATTCACTGCTTCTGTTATCGTTAAATTTACCTGGTTTATGTTAAATAACCATACCGCA
>BQKZ01009298.1:17019-28501 GCA_036244855.1 Temnopleurus reevesii
AAAAAATAATAACTGAGATGCCATTCAGGGATTTTGATGGTGTCACCTTGGCAGACGTGATGTCCTTCATGAAAATGGTGGAAATTCCGACACAAAATATCCACGCCCTAAGAACAAAGAATTTGAATGAGTACAAATCCCCATTCAAACTGGTGCTTCCATATATGCAAATCTACGCCAATGACAAGTATAGACAGTATCTTCCAGATTTCATTGCTGCGCTTGATTTACTTCCAGAGAAGGAGACTGCATTCATGAAAGATGGTATGTTCGCTCAGTCAATGACAGTAAGTCGTGTGTTGCTCTGGATATCTGGAATGAGTCAACTATGAGCAAGGGGTCTATGCTAAAATATGGTTGGTTGGCCATCCTAAACAATGAGAAACAACTTCTTTCAAATACCTGCAACGTGAATATCACCAATCGACAAGATCGAGTAAGAAGAGCTGTTCATCATCATGCTAACTGTAAGGAACATGAGAGAAGAGTAGAGCATGCAGATTGCTCATCCAGCAAAAGAAGGAGGGCTGAACAAGCTGTCTGCTGTGTCAATGAATTTCCATGTGACCTGATCGACCATGCTAACCAGACACCGCGGTCCCTTCTGTCTCGAATGCCAGCCTCCGATTCGCTTGCTGAAGATCTGACATCAGCTAAGACGGATGGTAGAAGTAAGGTAAATGAGTTCATGGATGAGTGGGTATTTTAACGGAGTAAGCGAAAGAACTTTTCCAATCAAGGAGTGAACAGAGGATTAGCTTAAAATTTAAAGGGAAAGGCAGCAGGGGGTGAAGAAGGATGCCATGGAATGAGTTGTAGGACGAGTTACAACAGTAGAGCCCTACAACTTTAAGAAATCTTTATTCTTGCAACATCCTGTCACGCATGAGTGCCATTCTATCTTCAATTCAAATGAAACATTCCAAAAGTCACAGAATAGTAAACTCCTTAAAAGACTGAACATGATTCCAGAACCTAGGGTATATACTGAACATCTCTTATTGACATGGGTTTCATTTGGCGACTTGCAGTCCCAACCACTGAGGACAGGGAGAAGAACGATAGAACTAAGTATACATGGGGTGACTATGCACAGAAAACGTTTAATACCATCGGGAGGCACCCAAATGCAGAGAGGATATCATTTGTGTAAACGATTCTTATAATCAGGAATACAGCATCAAGGAGAGTGAAAGGATGCTTAGACAGCAACAGATACCAACAAAGAATGTCTTTATAAAGGCAGAGAACAAGTTGCCCTCTAGCAAGGATTTCCATGCCTTCCTTGTGATCGGTAAGCGTGATATGCCTACAGGCATATCTTCAAGAGGAGTAAAGAAAGTAGCATCAACTAAAAGAACCGAGATTGTCTACTGTGTAGTCGGCAGTTATGCACAGAACCTCTGTACAGGTTAAGATTTGCCTGAAGTTCTAGTGACACCCACTTCGGCGGCCATTTTGGTCGCCTTTTTGGCAGCCATATTGTATTTCACTGCAATAAAACATTTTTTTTTTACAAAAATACAAGAGGATCATTCAAATTCTTAACCCCAAATACCTTTATGAAGACATCAAATTCAACCTCCTAGGTTAATTATTTACTGAGATATAGGCGATGACAGCCACTTTGGCAGCCATTTTGGCGACTATTTTGGCGGCCATATTGGATTTCAATGCAATGGACATTTCCTACAAATATCCCAAGGGGTGCATTAAATTCCTTGACACCTAAAACCTATGTCAAGGCACCAAAATCAACCACCTAGGAGAATTGAATTATGAGATAATGGCAGTGACACCCACTTTGGCGGCCATTTTGACAACTATTTTGGCGGCCATATTGAATTCACTGCAATGGACATAAAAAGCAATGAGAGCATTGAAATCCTTGACCCCGAAAACCCATGTTTAGACACCAAAATCAACGTCCTAGATGAATTATTTACCGAGATATAGGCGATGACAGCACCTTTGGCGGCCATTTTGATGACTATTTTGGCTTCCATATTGGATTTCACTGCAATGGACACATTAAAAAAACACATGAGAGGAGCATTAAAATCCTTGATCCCGAAAACCAATGTTTAGACACCAAAATCAACCTCCTAGGTGAATTATTTACCGAGATATAGGCTATGACAGCCACTTTAGCGGCCATTTGACAACTATGTTGGCGGCCATATTGGATTTTACTTGAATAGACACATTNCATTAAGCCAGTAAAGCATCTTGGCATTGCAAGGCTAAGTGTGTTATCTTCTGTATTCAACACAGGATTTTGTGCCATTGACCCAAAGACACGAACGCCTAAAGGCCATAGGATTTGGGGAGAAGAAAATTGAGATTCCACAGCATGCTAGTCCGAGTGACGTGAGAGAAGCGATTATTGATAAGTTCCCTAAGCTAAGAGATGCTGGAGAATATGAGTATCTGAGAACCGTTCCATCATCAAAGAAACTGATTCCGCTGATCTTTCCACCTGGTGGATTTGGTGCTTCACAGCTGAAGGCTGCCATCAAGCAGGCTCGGGTGTATTTAAGGCCAACCCAACAAGACTGAATCAGCAAAACCGAATATTGCTGTATTTTCCTTCTCTATTTAGACAGATAATTAATTTGAGGCCAAAGAAAAACTTGATGATCTTGTATTACACAACGAACCTCTGTGTAAGCTCCCTGCAGGAAAAAAGTCCCAGAGCTCGTGGTCTACATCAGAGCTCTTTCGTCTGGAAGTAATACGGTAGGTGAACGAACATTGCCTAGAGGTCAAGAGGAGTAAGAGTGCACTATATTGGCTGGGATAACAAGTTTAATGAGTGACGACCAAAGTGGGAAACAGTAGACACATCACCTGATTGTGAAAACAGTAACCCTTGAAATCTCCTAAAGCTAGATTTAAAAGTCAAAATCAAAGAGAAACTGCATCTCTCTAAGGTTCGAGATGCTGAAATAACACTCCATATCCCCATTCAAAAGGAGACATTTGGCATTTTTCTGGATGATGTTCATGGGGAAGAAGACGCAATAAATAACGCCAGGAAGACATACAGGGGACTTATTCTTCTGTAACCAACTTTCTTGAGGATGACTGGTGGTATAAACCTGTGAATATTGCTGGAGACCCAGAACTTGTGGTCTACATCAGAGCTCTTTAGTCTGGAAGTTGTAGTTGAACAAACAAGTTTAATGAGTGGCGACCAAGGACGGAAATAGTAGATACATGTACATATCATGATAGTAAAAACAGTGACACGTAAAGTCTCCTAAAGCAAGATTAAAAATTCAAAATCAAAGAGAATCTACATCTCTCTATAAAGGTCCGAAATACTGAAATAACACTCCATATCTCCATTCAAAAGGAGACAACTAGCATTTTTCTGGATGATGTTCATGGGGAAGAAGACTTAAGAAAACATAGCCTGGAGGTCAAAAAGAAGTAAGAGTGCTCTGTATTGGCCGGGGTGAAAAGTTTAATGAGTGGCAACCAAAGACGGAAATAGTGGATACATCACCTGATAGTGAAAACAGATTTAAAAGTCAAAATCAAAGAGAAACTACATCTCTCTGGGGTCCGAGATACTTAAATAACACTCCGTATCCCCATTCAAAAGGAGACATTTGGCATTTTTTTGGATGATGTTCATGGGGAAGAGGACGCAATAAATGATACCGGGGACATACAGAGGGACTCGTTCTTCTGTAGCAAACTTTTTGGGGGATGACTAGTGGTATAGACTCATGAATATTGCTGGAGACCTTACCAATGTTGAAGAAGACAAAATACGGTTCTGGTCACATGAGAGGAGGAGTCTCAAGGAATATGATTTGAAGGTAAAAAACATACAGAGAAGACTTCTTCACAGAGGTCATTGTACTTGTTTTCAAATTCGTAAAAAACACTGGAAACCGCCATCAACTCACTAAGATTTGTTTAAAATTAGATGCCTAACAATTTGTGGTTTAAGGTAATATTTACACGTTTGAAATTAGATGCCTAGCAATTTGTGGTTTTTGGTCATATTTACATGTTGTTAAACAACATGGCTAGTGTAACAATGAAAGTGTTTTATCTTTTACCATGCACTCTTTTAAATTTCAGGGTACATGGTAAGGTGCAGTCCTAATAGTAATTCACAATCTTGGACTCTACACATAAACAATTATGCCCTATATTTAATGGTTTGTGAAAATGCACACCGATCGGGGGAAGCACAGGCAAGAACTGTATTGCAACAGTTACGTACAATTCACAACATAAATTTCAAGTTTCTGGACACCCAGGTTGTCCATCGTCTCAGGCAGAAAAAGATTAATATTATGGGTCCAACATTAAAAGTATTTAGAAGTGGGGGGGGGGGGGACAAGCAAAAAGGCATATTGACAAAATGAAACAGAAAGTGTGTGAGTTAAAATTAGGAGGAGTAAAATGGAAAACGGAACATGAACTTGAATCTGAAAAAAAGAGGAGAAAGTAAGGCGAAAATTGAAGGAAAAGAAGCAAAACGTGTTATCAAAGAATGTAAAAATCCCTGAAGGAAATGCGATCTACAGTTGGAAGATTATTTCACAGGAGAACACTGGGTCGAAGAAACGCAAAACCAAAGTCTAAGTATAGTAGAACATGGGCCAATGTAAAAAAGGAAGATCTCAAACAAGTGATGGAATTTGCAAGTGATTTGTTTAAAAATGAAGGAGCCACTATTAATAACATGATGATGGAAGATTGCTATGGTAATGCAAGTCAAGTTTCCAATGTTACTGTAGCAACAAATGAATCTGAGACTAAAGTTGACAGAATGTTGTTTGTAAAAGTGCCAGGGGCTGCATGTTTTGGCTGATAAAACAAGATGTAGCGTACACAACAAAGTATAAGAGTCTGCTGTCTTTAGTGGAAGACTTACGAGGCAGCTACTTAGCATCTCTGAACAAAGACAATGTCACAAACTACTGTATACATCCAAGCGTATCATGCAGGAAATAGTGCGTGTATTGGTTGGTACAGTTGCACATACAGATAACCAATTGAAAGATTATCCCACAATATGAAATACATGCAGTTACGAAAATGTGGAGAGAGAGTGGGAGGCTGTCAAGTTATCTGGTAGGATAAGAACAGCTATTACAAAAGCTGTCGGGAAAAGGAAGAAAGCATGACGGCAGCGCGCCTTACTGGGAGGACGGGATCACGTGGGGTAGAGAGTAGGGCTGCACGTGCGCCGAAATTTGACTTAGCAGTTTAGGACTCGATGACAGCGTAGTTCTGGGGAACTAGCATAATAGGTAGATACATTGATTTATTGCTGTAAATAACAAATTTACTCCGTGGCTTGCGATGTATGTATTGACTGCTAAAACAGGATGTAGTGTACACTACAAAGTACAAGAGTCTGCTGTCATTGGTAAAGGATTTGGGATGCAGCTACTTTGAAGCCTTGAACAAAGACCTTGCACAAAGACAATGTTACACACCACTGAGCGTATCATGCAGGAAGTGGTACAGTGTATTGGTAGGTACAGTTACATCAATGGTTAGCCAAATATTTTTCCTGCAATGTGAAGCACATGTACTAAACCCCAAGAAATCTGGTAAGATAAGAAAAGCCAGTGCCAAAGCTGTTACAGATCATGAAAAAGATTTATTCAGTGCCATGGTTACAGTACAAAGTACAATAGTCTGCTGTAATTGGTTAAGGACTTGGGATGCAGCTGCATTGTATCATGCAGCTGCATTGTATCATGCAGGAAATGGTATGATGAATAGGTAGGAACGGTTACACTAACAATCAACCAAAGATTATTCTGCAAAATAAAAGACATGCCGCCGCAAGACTGCAAAATTGACTTTCAAGGGTGAGGAATGCATGGTATATTTAACATGCTTTACAAAACAATGTAATACGTTTACAATCTTATAGAGAAGATTGCTTGATACAGCAGATCAGATTTTTCAAATGATTGAATTTTTACAAATTTAACATCAATAAGCACGATATGGCAGGTTCCAAACTGCCATGGATCCCTCTGCGTAGTTTGAAAGGATTAAGCTGTGGATGGAGAGGTGCAAGACAAGCATACCTCGATGTAGACAAAGAATTTAAAGCCAATTATCATGTCAGCGCAATGCGTAACGTTAGTGAGCAATAGGAAATTTCACAACTGTTGAATTGTATAAATTTAAACAGCTGTTCAAGAAAAAGTACCCTCTACAAGAAGATCTGCTAGCAAAATCGTGCTGATGATTCCTGTTTTTAAGGACAACATGACTGAAGGATACTTGAAATTTTACACCAAAATATTTACTTGAGCCAAAATATGAGACATTTTCATGGTTGATAAAATACATTTACATTGCTTTGATGACATACAGTACAACAGATACTCTCATGTGTTTTTTTTCTGTATCAGGTTATCGTGTAAAAATAAAAGATCAAATGAATTCAATATACACGAAATGGTCACTCTACTGAAAATACCTGACTGAATTGACTGTACACAGTGTATTTTCATAAAGTATATTAAAAAAGAAATGTCATGTTCTTGTGCTGGTCCTACATCTTCTGTAAAACTCCTTGTTGAAGCCTCCTGTGGAATATAGAAATGGCTGCCAGCTGCATGACGAAATAAGAAAGCAACATTTGGTCCCATGCAATACATACCATATCCTCATATTGCAATTAAAATAAATTAATACATCCAAAATAATAATTCAAGAACCTTGTACCAGGTGTACTTCAACGTCATAACATGTAGTGAACTGCATGACTATCGAGCGGCATAATAACTCCCTGTCGTTGAAGCTCCCGAAGGACCTCCAAGATGGCCTCCAGCTCGACTCTGAATCTTTGAATCTCTGTGTTCTTATCCGCTAGATGTCCCTTGAGGGCGTAAATCTCCTGGTCTTTCTCGGACGTCGCGCTGTGGGTCGCTCTCTCAACCAGCAGCTGCAGGTCTTTGTCACGCTGGATGTGTCTGAAGGAATCATCAGGGATGAATTTTGTTAAATACTGTAACTCTCGCCACCAACAATAGGCGATTTCATATGAAATCTCACGATATTGATATGTTGTGGTTGGGAAGGTGACTTCAGATTTGGGAGGCTAATGCACATGCGACGCCTATCGTTTCTGAAAATTGCTGATTGTGCTTGAAAAATCAATGGAGGTACTCGGTATGTTGAGGTTGGGTAGTTGACCTCCGGTTTGGGAAGCTAATGTAGCCGGAAGTGATTATCCTTAATCAAATGACTTTTTTTACAGTGGAAACTACATAGCGCCAGCTGCTATTCTTAGTCTTTTTGTATTGTTGGTGGCGAGAATTGACAAAATGACATTTGACATAGTTCCTAACTCTTCTTTTCCCTAAAATAGGACAATCAAAAATTTGTTGCACTGGCTTAGAAGTCATCAATCACTAAACCAAACTTATATTTAAAAGGCTATTGTCATTTACTATAAAATCATAAATATAGTCATTCATTTCATATTTCATAGCACGTAGCCTAAAGCTGATATTTGCATAATTTGTACCATAACATTTTAATTTTAACTATCATGAAATAAATCCTTAATCAAATGTGGTTAACATATCTCAATTTACAATGTCAAACTACAAATGAAGATAAATTAATGTCTTATTTTGGAAATTGGAATTTTCCAAAAAAAATTGCTTACTGCTACTCTAGGATGAAAAATACAATGACGAATGATAAAAATTCTTGAATACATTTTTTAAAATTAATATAAGTTTTTACCTGCTCTCAAGGGCTACTATCTTCGCTTGAAGTGCTTCAAAGTGTTTCATCTCCTGCAGAAAGGAAAAATATGACAATTTTATGTATCTTATTTAAAGTCGTGCGTAACTTTAAAGGTAGAAAACTACATTTGCACACATTACGGTTATGCTTACAACTTGTTGTATACCATGGATATGCCAAAATAATAACCTCTATGTATTTTGGTCAAATGTAGTCCAGAATATTTAATTCAAATAAAAATCTATTCTATCACAATTCATCTTGACGCCAACGGCATCACAAAACTCATACGCACTGAGAATGAATCTTGCGCTATTGGTGGTCAATGAGGGGTCAATGGCTGTTTTGAATTTTGAAAGCACGGTCCATTCATTTGAGGCCCAAATAAAAGAATTATTATTGGAATAACTATAAATGCGCCTATCATGACCAATCTTTGTGCTTAATTGATTGGTGATAAGTTCTAACATTTAGTACTCTTCAACATAACACAACAATCTTGGAAAGTCAAATTTTAGGTGATAAGTTCTAACATTTAGTACTCTTCAACATAACACAACAATCTTGGAAAGTCAAATTTTAGGCTGAAAGAGAAGTATTCTACCTTTACGAACGATTCGGTGAAACACCGTCCAGGACTTGTTGTAGCTCAAACCCAAGCTGCTACCTGGGGTCTTCATCACACCTTCCCACTGCCAGGATTCCTGCAAGACCCTAATTAACTATTCTACTCTACCACCCCATACAAAGTTTAACTCACAGGTGAATGGTTCTCCTTAGCTTCTCTTAGCTCCAATCTTAGTTGCTCCACCTGTGTCTCCATCACACGCTCCCTGACTCTGGCTCCCTGAAGTCTGTCGATCTCCAGTCGAGCCTCACTCAGCTGCTCTTGGAGTTCCCGAGCCATCACCTTGAAAATGAAAACAAAAATGAGAATTACCTTCATCTGTTGAAAAAAAAGGGATGGCACAATATTTCAGCGGTTCGATGCTTAATTGTGTATAAGAGCCATTTAAAAAATTATGTAAATGTGATCCAAAACTTTGTTCTGCACAAAATTCCTTGGTTTGTAGATGATCCTTCGAGTCTGAAGATGTCATCGCAAACTGCCCATCTCAGGTCTCATCCCTCCTTCCCTTTGACTTTGATGAACAAACCAAACGGAAACCCCTCACTTTGTGTGACTTTGGATGACCTGGTTGGAAAAGTGTCATCATTTCATAATTGCCCATCACCTTCTCTTTCTCATATACCATCCTCTCCATCTCCCTTTGATGATGTGATCTCATGGTAGCCGAATTTGTTTATACTCCCCCCCCCCCCCCCCCCTTGAATTTCAAAATGGCCGCCATAGAAAACGTATGTGAGGCAATATTTCATGCTTTCTACAGCATACTTAATTGAAAGACCGAGTCAAATTAAAGGGATACCCCCCCCCCCCCCCCCCAACCTTTGAGGAAATCAAACAATGACCAACCATCTCACCTAGTATGACTGAACCGTATAATCCCCCAACATCATCACTCTCCCAGCTACACTATCCTCCCAATCTTCTGATGATGTGATCTCAACCATAAGAACAACAATAACAACAACAACCACTACACAACATCTCTTACTTTATTACCCCTCCTCCTTGTGATTAAAAAACCAGCCAACAACAATCCATCACCTGGTGAGGATGAACCTGGCTTGACAGTCTCATCTTGGAATCCCCATCATCAACGTTCTCTCAGCCACCATCTTCTCCATCTCCTTCTAATGATACATTCTCAAACCACCCATCAAACTCCTAAATACCCCGCCCCTTTGATGGAAAAAAAACCAATGAGTACATTTGTAACATCCTCACCTGGTGAGATTGAACTTGGCTTGACAATCTGATAATTTTGGAATCCCCCATCATCATAGCTCTCTCAGCTACCATCTTCTCCATCTCCTTTTGATGATGTGATCTCATGATAGCCAACTCTTCAGATGCCTTCTCCCTTGCTTTCCTGGTGGCACTCTCGGCTTCGGCAAGGTCGGCATGGAGATGAACCTTCTGCTGCTCCATCTCCAGTGATACATCATCCAACTAAAATGAAAAAAAAATGTATGTACGACCTTAGCATCTTTTTCTCTAAGTTCAACTTCTCATTTACATAAACAGATCTTGCATATGACCTCTAAGGTCATGCTGGATTTTTTGTTGGCTTTATCTATTCCTTCGTGCTCTACAAATGTACATAAAATATGTCAAAAATAGAATGTTGAATTAAAATAGAAAAGACTTCAGACTGACAAATCAATATTCTTTAAAAGGCACTCAGGAAGAACATTCTTATACACTTCTTTCAATTCTTGTGTGTTTGTTCCTAGTATATTTGTCCTATTACCATCCTGGTTTGTGTTTCGTTAAGTGTTTTGTACGGTGCATTCCACTCTACCAGCAACTGGTGATTCCTTTTCCAGTGCGTACTCGGTTATCGCTCAAGAAAGGATCTCCAGTCGTTCGTAGAGTTAAGCGTACCTCTATCAACAGTTTATATAGCACACAACCCAGGAATAACACTCATGAACTCACTTTGTTCCTCATATTAGAGAAAACTTCAAAAATATCTGAACAACTAGTAATTCAACTGCAAATACAACACAGATCTTTTTTTCTTAACTATTAGGACAAGATATTTTGTAAGACTAATCAACTTTTTCCAGCTATCATGTATAAGGTTCTTTTATGTTTCAACCCTTTTAATTGATTCTGGAATATTTTTTATAAAAATTTTCCATTTTTAAAAAAGATAAAAACCTTGTAAATCGAATGAAACAAACCTGATGTTTTAATCTCTCGTTCTCCATGAGAACGTCTGATATGTGCGAGCCAGCAAAGTTCTCAGGAATATACGGCTTATTCTCTGCTGTCTTCTCATCCCCTAGTTCTGATTTACTCCCTTGTCTCTTCAACTTCCTGGTTTTACCTATTGAAACATGAATCAGAAAAACAAATTCCTTCTCTATTTAACTATCTGTAATTTTATCTGTTTTGAAAAGTGGACAAAAAGGTACATGGGCAAGTGCTTGTTGGAGGTTTCACTGACCTGAAATAAAATGTCATTTCTTTTACTAACTGAACGTGTACGCAATGCACTTTGAAGTGGAATGTACAATAAAAGGTATTGAAAAGTGGACAAAAAGGTACATGGGTAAGTGCTTATTAAAGGTTTCGCTGACATGGAACAATGATACGAAAAATAATCCATGGTGCATTAGGTATGGTGTAATATCTCCTAGCAGTACAATAGCAAAGTAGCAAGTGGTTGAAATACATGCTGACATTTTGGTCAGCAGTGTCTCAGTAAGATAATATACGTGTATAAATATGTACATATAACTTTCTCTAAATAAAAAAAGCTTCAGAAGATATGCAAACAATAAAGTTACAATCTTCATGCATTTAATCAACACTCTCAATAAAGGGGATCTGCTGCCAATAGAATGACATAAATTTTAATCCATTTTTAACTGGAAAATGAATCTTCTTCAAAGCACATCTGATATTACCAATACATACTTTCCTCTTGGAATGAATAAATTCCCATCAATAGTTACATTGAAATTTAGGAATATCTTACCTTTAGTATTCTCCAATGAATTCATTGCATGGAATCTCTCTTCCATTAATCTGTCTACTGTAGCTTTGAGGAGTTCAAGCTCCTTGTCTTTAGCACCAAGCTCCCTGCAAACCAAA
>BQKZ01009299.1:10270-20569 GCA_036244855.1 Temnopleurus reevesii
CCCCCCCCCCCCCCCCCCCCCAAGGTGCGCGCATAATAGGCGGGAAAATAATCATCTTGCACCTGAGCAATTCCACCTGAGCAGTAATGAATTATAATACCATTTGGGGCTATGTTTTTATTTGTAGACTCTCAGACTAGACAGGTCAAACTTTTAAAATGTATAGTATAAAAGTAATTGCTGGCATATATGGGAACTTGGGAAGGAAGAAATATGTCAATTGTCGACATGATGGCTCGAAGATTATAAATATTGTTGGTAACGGAACTACATCGGATAATTTACCTGTTTTAAGATTAATATATATATATATACATGTATCTAGCATTTTTTCTGATGAATACTTCCTAGTATTCGAAGCAAAATTATCTAAACTTCTGTCTCCGAACAATATTATTGTATTTTATTAGAGGTACTTTGACAAATATTTCCGCTTTTCCCATGTATTGCACAACTGTATTGCTGCGAGAGGCAGTATCGTTAACCAAAATATACCTAGCAATAGGAATACTGGTACATGTACTATTGCAATTATTATTCCTGTGTATGGCATGAAGTCAGCGTTTCATTTGTTTTGGCGGGCCATTACGAGAATTCATGAGTTGTTAATTTTACTCTCAGAAATCAGAACTGTGTAAAAAGTAGGGATACGGGTGTGATATTGTAATCAGAGATTGTAATACTCCCGTGTACTTGTGTGCCGATATCGGTCGAGTTCGCAGAATGACGAGTTGTGATTTGGTGTGGGTCGATTTGTCTGGAAACCAATAACGTGATCTTGGCGATCTCATACATACTCTTGCGGAACTTTGGCCTGAAAACGTTTCTTTTTGAAGATGGAGGAAACCGATCTAAGATATGAGGACATTATTCTCATGGAAGATGATGACATTCTGCGGATGAACGAGACAAATAAATCCAGATATATCGAGATGACTGATTATATTCTGATTTTGTGGCGGGAAGAACGGAAAAACTTCGACGCGAAATGGAAGGAGCTATGCGAAATGTTCCCGGGGCCTCCCCCAGAGCCGACGGCGTCCAGCAGGCGAAGAGTGAAGCCGAAGTCCAATAATTCCGAGTTTATGGATCATTTGCTTGATGTACATCGTTCTTGGTGCCAGTCTTGTCGGCCTGCTCTTGACCTAAAATTGCGGTAACAGAAAATTGTAGCAATACAATTGCGGGTCATATCGTGAAAAAAAACACCTGTCGATTTCACGCATGTGTTGTTGGTTTTTGTGTGTGTAAATTAGTTAATTTGTAGAGTTTAGAGGTCTCTGGCCGGCCGGCTGCTAACTAAATCGTGAATGAACACACATGCACGCTCAGTAAAACTAGCTTTCTCCCATTTTTCAGCTTGATTTTGCATTCGCAATGTTCACACAATTTCGCCAATGGCCCACCCATACAATTTACACATTTAAATGGAGCACATAACTAAGAGATTTGCAGTGGAAAGAGTACAAGTAAAATAAAATGTATTACCTAATACCTGGCCTTCTACCAGGGTTTTTATTGGGATGTAAAGGTGGATACATATGTAAAGTGGAACATTTTCATTTTAACTTAAGTTTAACTTTGGAATGCCATCCCATTGATCCCACCACCTTTTTCGCTGCCAGTTAACTTTCTGCCCACATCAATGAACAATAGCTTTTTCATTCTTTTGCTTAGGTGGCAAAATGTAAATGATTTGGGCAGAAATTTAGAATGACATCAAACTACCCACCACCCTTCTTGGGCAATTAAGAATTGTCTGTCCGCCATGGCCATTGCCGTATTTGTAGAATATTGTTGAGCTTTAGGAAAATTTCTCTTTTTTATTATTTTTTTAACACATTTGGTCTGGGTTCAGTCTTCTTGCCGAAGTTGAAAAAAAAAGCATGGAAAACCGAAAAACTCTTTTTGTTTTTTCTCATTATCCGCATCAAATTTTTGGCACACCTATGGTATAGGGCTTTCCTTAGAGTTCTTGATGTTAATTATTCTCCTTTTTTATATTTTTCAGGTATCAAAACATGAAGAACAATCCAGTGATGGTTGATCAGGAGACTCAAACCTCTGCTTTAATGCCGGGGATGTTCCAGTGCAGTCGCTGCAACCCTACCCAGGCGATTAAACCGATGCCACGCCTCGCCAAAATCGTCCCCAGTCTTCCATCGCTCGATCCAGACCCTGAGGAGACAACCTACCTGGACCACGTGACGCAGCAGAAAATCTCTGATCTGGCCGCCACGAATCCAAACATTAAAGTTTTCGCTATTACCAAGTCGGGTGGGAAGGTGTTGCGAAAACAAGAGTTTTCGCGGAAGGGCAACAAACTGGTACATGTATCTGGATCGCAGAAACACCGCCCCACGATTTCTGGCGCGACCGTAACATCCGGGGACATCCCACCTTCCATGATGGTATCATGCACCGAGGTGACCAACGATGATGGATTCATTGAGGAAGCAACTCCCACCGGACAAGACGCCAACGAGGCGACTTTGGACTTTATCTACGGCGCTGACACGACAGACATTCCAGGGACTAGCACAAACATTCCAGGAAGCTTCCTTTTAGTGGATCGTGAGGAAGCAGCAGGCCCATCCATGTCCGGTTTTCAGGTCGTCGAGGATCAATGCGTCGGTGGGCTTGCGGAGGAGGTTAAAGTAGAGGATGAAGATAAGCCACCGGAACTCGGAGGTTTAAAATTATCGCTGGAAGTCTCGGACGACCCCAATGCTGTCGTGATCAAGCAGGAAGTCTTATCGGATGCAGACCCGGAAGAAGCGATAATAGACCAGCAGATTGAAGATGAGGAAGAAGAATTGATGGACGAAGATGATTTTGATGAAGAGGAAGAAGAAGAGGAGGAAGAGGAGGAGATAGATTATGCAGCTGAAGAGAAGGCAGATCCAACCTATTCACCGAGGAATGAAGCTAGACCGGTAAGGCCGCGCAACTTTTTTTTTTCAACCTCTACTTTTAGGGGGTCCAGGCAATTTTTTATGAAGGATAAAAAAAATACCTGGGGGCATAGGGAGATCAGAGGAAATCCAAGCTTTGATATTGAAATTATTGATGTTAAGATATCAGTATCAGCCATTTGATTCTGCGCATTGTGGGTTAGGTAGTGTGCGATGTAGAGTCCTTAGTAATTTCTTGTCGCTTGGCCCTAAGGTCGTACAACTTACAGTTGTGTAGTGTGCGGTGGTCTCTAGGCTAATTCGAGGTCAGATTTTTTTTTTGCCAATTTCACTATCTTGAATTTGCTGAAATATTCACCCATCAAATGCCTTAACTGATGATTCATCAGGCATATCGCAAAAATGTATGTCCACTAAAATATTGGCTTGTGCTTGTCATGTTTTGTTTCACAGATCTTAGATATATTTTAAATCATTGAGATCATAGTGTTGGAAAGTGCAAGGAAGCTGATAATAGGATACTTATTCTGAACATACGATTCTGTGATAAAAGAATAATATGATTTTTAGAGGTCGGCAGCTCTGTGGGTTAATGAGTGTCAATCTCCCGGAACATGCATCTAACCTTTGAATCACTAAATAGCTAAACTAAGTATTTTCTCACTGGAAAAAGCATGATAACAGTAACCATACACAGTATATGCTCTCTCTCATGAGAAACGATTTGGGTCAGCTCCGGGGCCTAGAATAATGCCCCAGTCACATAGGACCCCGGAAGCAACACGATTCACCCCGACTCTTTGTTAATTCACAGTTAACTGCTTCAGAACAACGAGTCGGGGTGAATCGTGTTGCTTCCGGGGTCCTATGTGACCGCGGCTTTAAAGGGAGTGAGTGCAATTGCTCTCCTAAAGCTCCCCTAAAGCCTCCCTTAGAAGATTTTGGGCTTAGTGATTTATATAGCTCCTCTTCAGCTTCTAAGAGAGCTTCTCATAGCTCCCTTGCAAATTCTCAAGTATGGTCCCTGTCAGCTGTTGATTGCTATGTTTATTGTTATTCACAACTAACATTATAAATTATCCCATTTTTTTTTCATACAGCCGAAGGCAAAGAAGCGAAAAAGTGATACAGACAAGCAAGAAGAAGACTGGTAAGTATTATAATGAGATTTTCAGAGATGCCAACCTAAAAGTATATTTCTATGGTGACCCGACAGTTGCTCCGGCGACAATTGCTCCGGTTCATTTTTCTGGCTAGGAGTAGGGTTAGGGTTAGGGTTATGATAGGATTTATAATTCAGAATGATGTCAAGATTAGGATTAGGGTTAGGGTTAGGTTTGGGATTAGGTTTGACATTAGGCTTACTGTGTCAGTTTTTTGCCGGAGCAATTGTCGCCGGAGCATTTGTCATGGAACCATTTCTATACAGTTTTTACTTTTCTGTTTGATATGGAATCCAAAACATAAAGGAGACATGCTTCATCCAAACGTAATAGAGAAAAGGATATAATTTTACGTTGGCATTTCTGGGTCGTAGGAAAAGCTTCTGATGTTTGGTTAGCAAGTATTGGCTAAAAACTTCCACTGCCATCATAACTTTTCATCTCATACTACTAATCCCATGTTATTGCCAGATCTGCCAAACTGAAATCAGAATCTCAAGACTATTTAGCAGGTTTATTAATAGATGCAAATTAACTACATTCTCTATACGTAAAGGTTGTTTTTGACAATCCGAAAGCTTGCCTGAGGCTTACCCAAAAAGACACTTGTGTATATATGCAAACTGGATTTTAAGTATTGTCGATCAATTATTAGTCACTGGTTTATAAAGAGATACGTGTACGTTCGTTCGGAAGAAATGTACAAATGTGAATCAAAATGAAACAAGTAAAGCAACCTATTCGATGGTTTAGATTTTTACATGGTTTTAATTTGGGGCACATTGAAAAAATTGCATACACTCCAGTCCGCTCAGCCTCTTTTTAATTTTAACTTCATGCATATTTCTGAACGGTTGGCAACAATGCCTAAGTACCAAAAAGTAAGTACAGCAATTGGAGATTGGCAGGTCTGCATTAACTCATTTTCACAAAAATATGTAACATAACTTCCTCAGTGCATTATATCTTTTCAATCTTAAAACATTAATTAACCATTAGCCTCGGATAATTTTTCATATTTCCTTCTTTTTCCCTGTTATTAGCCCCTCAAAATATTCACTGTAGGTGGGTTTTTTTTTGCAAAAATTGTACCAAACTTGACCCTTGAACTAGATGAAAAGCCCATACCATTTTTTTAGTAACTGGCCTCAGAATTATCATGGGTTAATCTGTACATGTCTATTAAAGGCAGTACCATGATCTTGCACTGCCCCGACAATGCCTCCTTTTTCATGTTGATTTTTTTGCCTAATACTTCTCGGCAAAAATAACATTTTTTAAAATCCTTAGTTTACCAATGTTTTGTTTTTCAGTTTGTCTTTTTCTTATTGTTGTCATATCCTTTCCTTTTCATTGTTTTATGTTTGTTTTATTGCTTGTTTTTTGTGAGTTAAACAGAATACAATTGACTCTGAAGATACCGATGCATGTTTTAACCAAGCGTTGCCAATCTTCTTTGTATGAGAGAGAAAGAGAGAGAGAGAGAGAGAGAAAGTGTTTATGGACTAAAGCTTTCTGTTTCCGAAAGCCTGTGTCTAGAAAAATAATTACATTTTCAGGCATGAACCAGATTTTGTTTAACCATGCAGCCAGCAGCCTTCTTAGAACCAATGAGAAACCGCTAGGGTCTATACTATCCATACTAGTACACAGTATTGTGCACAATACTCCAATCTGTTAAACTGACTGCAGTCACAAGCTGGGCCCCGTAACATAAAGGTTTGCAAATAATTGCTAATCTGATAGCGATTGATATCGATCGCAAGTCTATGGCAAAT
This sequence comes from Temnopleurus reevesii, assembly GCA_036244855.1. Taxonomy (NCBI): domain Eukaryota; kingdom Metazoa; phylum Echinodermata; class Echinoidea; order Temnopleuroida; family Temnopleuridae; genus Temnopleurus; species Temnopleurus reevesii. Next base: position 16,127 of record BQKZ01009299.1, read on the forward strand.
CGTGTACTAAAGTTTGCAATTGAACGCAAAATCAAATAGCGATTTATCGCAAACCTTTATGTTACGGGCCCAGGTAATTGTATCATGATATGAGAAAACTTGCAAATGCAATGAAAAATGTCTCGGGCCGAAATCTTGAAGAAATTTTGCATTTTGTAGAATGAAACTCCACAAATTGCAAAATTGAGGAGTTAAACACCACAAACTGCAAGATTTCCTCAAAACATATGTGTCTATATAATTGTTGCTCTCTCGGGGAATTTCAGGGACTCATCCCCTTGGGTCTCTCACTGATTCCTCCCAACCTAAAGTAATGACAAAATTCAGGGATATTTCGGTCAAGCTAATTTTAAAAGGTGAGGGCTAATCCAGCCATAACTTTGAGTTTGATAAATAGGCAGCTTGTAGATGTGAAGAGTGACTGCCTTTCCTGTGTAGAAACAAATGCAAAATTTTGTTCAGGCATTCAGTCATAGCTCATTTCATGAAATCCCCTTCAGTGTTTTCATTTGGTTGGAACTAGAAAAATGTTGGTTCAGGTGTTGTGTAGTATCTGTTTGTATGAAACTTCCAGAATACTTTGCTTCGCTTTTATTCTATCGTGCAACTCAACTGTTGTCATGAAATCTTCTTTTCGGCTATTGTAATGAAATATTTTGTGCATATCCTGAGGTCGACTGATTAAAATCAAATAGCTGTATCCGAATCTCAAAGGACTCTGAATATCTAGGTGATTCTCTGCTTGATTAGTAACCAATGTACATTGCATGATAATTTCTATCGTAAAAGTCTAAAGAGTTGTTGGCATCTTTGCTATTGATATGAAATCTTGTTTTGTGCATTTTCGTCCTGAGCTTGATTGGTCAAAATCAAACATTAGCTGAATGTGAATCTGGAAAGACTCTGAATTTGTAGGCGATTCACTGCTTAACTGGTAGCCAATGTACATCACATGGTAATTTCCATCATATAGATATTTTGGAATGGTTGGCATCTCCGCTATTGTTTTGATCGTCCTCTTTTTTATTTCCATCCTGAGGTAAATCAATTAAAATCAAATAGCTGAATCTGAATCTCAAAGGACTCTGAAAAGATCTGTAGGCGATTCTCTGGGTGATGCGTAGCCAATGTAGATTGCATGGTAATTTCTATCGCATAGCTCTTATAGAATGGTTGGCAACTCTGCTGTTATCATGAAATCTTTTGTGCATTCATCTCCTGTAGGGCCCATGGTGACCTAGAACACGGCTATGAGAGTGAGCAAGGAATCCATGGTGTCTTACAGGATGAATTGCACAGCGGTCAAACGATGCTTGATGATCTGCATCAGAGGATGGACAAAAACCACAGGAGCCTGTCTCGCCAGCAGCAGAACTTAGACAATGTGGAAAGGAGTTTGGAGACTAACCGTAGAAGCCATTGTGGCCACACAATGCTTGGTGATCAGCAGCAGAGACTGGGCGAAAACCACAGGAGACCCTCTGACCAACTGCAGAACATGAACATTGCGGAAAGGAGCCTCCAGACTAACCGTAGAAGCTATTGCGACCAACAGGAAATATTGGGAAGTGCCAAAATGACGCTTACTGACCACAGCTATGCGATTGGCCAAGTAACCCATGTTAATAAACAGAATATTAAGTATGCGAGGATTGTTGATCCTCAGCCGAGCCGTAAGATTGACAGTGCTATCTGTGCAGACAGATTTGACAAAATGGGTTGTGATAATCTTCAGGAGAACTTGGACATAGTGGAATGGAGCCTGGCAACTAACCGTAGAAGCTATTGCGACCAACAGGAAATATTTGGAAGTGCCCAACTGACGTATGCTGACCACAGCTATGCAATTGATCAAGCAACCCATGGTAAAACAACGAAAATTAAGTTTGTGAAGATTACTGATCTTCAGCCAAGCAGTAACATTGATAGTGCTAACCGTGCAGACAGATTTGACAAAATGGGTTGTGATAATATTCAAGAGAACTTGGACACTGATGAGGGTGACCAAGAAAGCGTTGGTGCCCCACAAGAGAGCTTGGATAGTGACCTTGTGAACCTTGATGACTTACAGCAGAGCTATCAAAGCGAACATTTGGGCATTAACAGGAGGAACCAGGACAGTGAAAAAGAGTTTATTGAAGAAACATTACCATCCAGGAAACCCTCAAAGGCTCAGTTTCCTGATTCCTGCCAGTTATGCTCAGCCATATGGAACTCCGAAGACGAGAGAATCAGCCATCTTGAAACACATCTGCCTTTGGACGACGGTCCAGGAGCGATTCAAGCAGCTGTGGAAACCCTGAAGAGGAAAATCAGAAAGAAATATGTTCGCTATATGGGATGGTGTGATATATGCGAGCAGCTTTGTCCTAACTTGCACTTGCACTTGGCAACCGTTCACAGAATAGAACCTGAGCAATTGGAAAGTCGTGAGGAAGATGAGGAAGTTAACACGCATCTACCTGATGTAAATATCCCCGGGAGGTTTAAAGTTCCGGAAGAGTGTCCAATATGTCATGCAGAGTGGAACAGTACACGAGAAAGAACAAAACACCTGACCACACACCTGCCAATGGACAACGGACCGGCGGCCATCAAGGATGCCTTAGTATATCTCAGAAGGACCGTAAGACAGCGTTATACCGACAGAATGGGCTGGTGCGACTTGTGCGGTAAAATCTGTACAAAATTATGGGTGCACATGCGAGAGAACCACACAAACAAACCGCGGGTCCCCCGAAAGCGCAGTCCAACTCTATGCCCTGATTGTGGGAAGATGATTAGTAGTCGATCCTTAGCAAAACATAGATTGACTCATGTCGAGGTAGACGAGAAAGATTATATCCCGTGTCCGAAGTGTTCGAAGAGGTTCAAGGACCGTTCCCGCCTCATGACGCATATTCGTAACTACCACCAGGGAAAAAGATACGAGTGTGCTACGTGCGGCAAGGGTTTTAAGATGAGGGAAGTTCTGAAGCAACACGAGGTCATTCATACTGGCGTGAAACCGTTCCCGTGTGAGGTCTGCAACCGATCCTTCACGCAGAAGACTAATCTTAATGTTCACATGCGTCAGCACACAGGTCAGCAGCCGTATGTTTGCGATGTTTGCGCCAAGGCTTTTACAAACAAAGTCAGTATGAAGGTTCATATGAAGAAAGAGCATGGAATTGATTGGTGGAAAGAGAAAGAAGCGATGAATGAAAAAATCTCCAAGACAACAGATAATGAACAGAATCGATAAAGTTGTCGAGAGGATAATCTATTGAAAATAAGAGAGGTAATACACTAATCATTTGTAAGACCCATTCTATCGCGGTTATTAAGGCATGCTGATCTGAAAATATTTGTGTGACAAAGCTCATAAAGTAATTTAATCGTCCTGTGGCATTTTGAAAATTATTATTTAACTCTTTCTAAACTTCTTTTTACATCTCCATATTTTATTCAAGTCTCTGATTTTTAGCCATGATATTGCTAACAGAATGTAATATAATTTTATGCCATGCTCACTAAACTGAAGCCGGGTGGTTAGAGATTAGAAGCTAGGAAAACCAAAAAGATTGATTTAATAGTATCATATAAAGCCCTAGAACTTAGTTGACAAACATTCATGACATTTACTCCACTGTACTTACATAATTGCTAAAGAAGAGCATGTCCTAGCTCTGCTTTGCTTGGCTTCATTTTATGTGTTTTTATGCAATGGCTTGCCTGTGAAGTTTTTTCACCTTTTTTTGCTTGCTGCCACAGAGAAAGTTGAACCTTTGTTGCCTTGCTGCCATCTAGAAAGTTGAAGATTTGTTGTGTTTCTGCAACATCAAATAAAATCATCAATTTGGTCCATCACCTGCCTCTTCACACACCCATAATAATATCTAAATTGTATTACTTACTCAGATACTGTATTTATCCTCCTTTCCACTCGAGTTCCTCTGCTTGGAGTACATTTCCACAAGTTCTTTTGGTCCTCTGCCTTTACATATTTTCTGGCTAAACTGTTTTGTTGCTTCTGTCATATTCATTGCTGCCACCTAGGAAGTTGAACCTGTGTCATGTTGCTGCAGACTCCAACTCTCCTGTTTTTTCGCTCAAGATCTCCTAATTTCAATCCATTTTACAAATTTTCCTGGGCTCCCGCTTGAGTCATGCATTTCTCCTGCTTCACCAGGGGATTTCCTTCTTTTGTTTTCTCCTTTCCAACCAACGCTTTGATGAAAAATGAATCTCAATCAGAATTACTCAATCGTTCTTGTCGCCAGTTCAGATATACCATATGTCCCAAAAAAATGACAACGGGGCTTTCAGGATTAATAACTTTTGAAAATGAATATGAAAATAGATGCGGTTTGGCATGTCAAATATATAACTATTCATCCATATTTGGTGAAAATTTCATGACATTTGCTTGAGTGGTTACAAAGAAATGAAGCTTTTTGTATC
>BQKZ01009300.1:12278-22428 GCA_036244855.1 Temnopleurus reevesii
AAGATTTTTTGCCCTTCTATTTTTGCTTATCAGACAGGTGGCTGAAAGTTCAAATTGTTGCCGCCCCTGTAATTATCACCTAAATGCTTGTTCATCACTAAATACAATTACTATTATAATTAGTGGGATTTGAATCTATGACCCTCTGGTTTAAAGACAATAGTCAGAACCACTGTACTAAGATGCTATCACTTAAAATAACTTCTAAGTTATAATGCTTCTATATCTAAACGTAGGGTAATCCCTATCACGGACATGAAGAAACAATCAATGTTTTCATATCTACTTCTGTATGCATAATAACTCGAAACAGCTGAAAGCGCTTCTCAGTATCTGCTCCAAAACAGTATCCCTCTTGCAATATGGGAAACTACAAATTCTGCTACGTTTAAAAAACATCTTAAGACTTACCTATTCCCACAGTAATCAAATTATGTTCATTTTTGTTCTGTAAAAGCCCAAGTATAGTTTCGGTAAAGATGAAGAAATGTGAATTTTGGGACGTTTATCATGACATGTAATTCTTATACACATTTTGAGACCATAGCATATTTTTTTACAAACTGATTCTTTTGAAAATTTGATTTGACCGTTAGATCATATCTAGCGCCCTCTCTTGGTTATAACATTATACAAGGTTATAGCATATACAATGTTATTTCCGAGATTTGACAATAGAATGATATGGAGATATACACAAAAACTAAATTCTGAAATTTTCATCCAATTCTGAGCATGTGAAGTTATCCTTTATCAAGAAAGAAAATATTGAATTAGTGTCATGAAGCACGACACTAAAAAAAAATTGCACATTGTAGGTTACAGCTTTTCCCAAACTCGTTCATTTTTCACACATTCTTTTGTGCAATATGTTTATGATACTATATTGTATTGTATTATATGATATATACAGATTTGAAGACAAAATCTGGCGATAAAAATGTTGGCTTTTACCAAAACTTTACTTGGGTAAAGCACTACGGTACTCTCTGTTTTTATAGCGCTATACAAATAATCTATATTATTATTATTATTATCATTATTATTATTATTAATTGAATGGGTGCGTAATTATTGAGTATGTGGATGTACTATTTGACTGTCTCATCTACGGTGGGTGTGTAAGTATTGAGTATGTGGATGTACTATCTGACTGTCTCATCTACGGTGGGTGTGTAAGTATTGAGTATGGGGATGTACTATCTGACTGTCACATCTACGGTGGGTGTGTAAGTATTGAGCATGGGGATGTACTATCTGACTGTCACATCTACGGTTGTTGGGATGTTCATGCTTACCTATGGAAAGGAGGATTGGGGCATTCTTGAGGCATTAGTCCCTGTGCTTGGCATTCAGCACGTGCAGTCATCAGTCGATGGTTAGATGCATGTGTGATACCAACACCAAACCCAACGATGATACAGATAAACAACACACCTACACGGGCCACATCACTCGCCATTCCAATCACTGACTTAGTCACAACAAAGATACCTGCATCAGTGTTGACAAAAACAAGTTCTTTAATTATGGCAGATGGGTTCCCAAAATCATGCAAAAATGGAAAGATATGAGGGGAAATATGACAAATCAATTAGAATAGTACATCCAAAGTAACACTTGAACGGGGAAAGAATGATATTCAAAATTGTCTGAAAATCAAATTAAAAACAAATGTCATCACTTCCAGCTTGGACCCTTCATGATCTTGGACGAAGAAATGATGTCTTTATCAGATTATTTTCAATCGTTATCAATATAATTTTACCTTTCCAAATTATAGATTCAATTAAAAAATAATTCAGGATTTTCTCAAATTAATATAACACTCCTAGCATAAATGCAAGATGCCCGAAGGGTTAGAGTTATGCAAGAAAACATAATTCTTTGTAAACGTACCGAGTTGGTTGACACTAAGCACATAGAAAGTGCGTATAACACATACAACTACAACTATACTGTAGAGAGTATATGAGATGACATGAGGATCATTCCAGTCAGCGAATAACCAGGATGGAGTGGTAGGGGAATCGTCACTGCTGGTATCTGCTGTGATTGTGTTGTTAGCGACAATCTGTGTTGCTATGTTAGAGTGAACCTCTTGAAATGGGTTAACATGTCTCTCCATTATCTTCTGGTCGTATACATCCTACAGAGATGAAATGTGCACATCCAATTATTAGAAGCGATGAAAAGAAAGTGATATAACATAGAGTAGGAAGATTTACATGTTAACATAATCTAACCGGAAAATTAGCAAAATTAGAAAAGATTAGTTTGATGGTTTGGCCAAGTTGAATTTCTAAACCGCATGGTCCCACACCAACATTTGTTCGTAATTTTTGTAAAGACATTATTGGCATAAATGCGAAGATTCCAACCAAACTGGAATAGATTTTGTGGACCCCTTCAAAGAATAATGGTTCTAACTTCAATTTTATATTCCATTTAGATTTCGTTGAATCTTATAACTCTTTTGTTTCGCAATCACACGTTAACATGTAGATTCATTGGCAAAATATCAGATTATTTCTTCAATGAGCTTGCTATGACATTCACGTCCCCGTTAAAATGTGAAAAAAGTGAAATGTTAGAAAGAATAATGGAGCCGATCCAGCTCGCGAATAGATAATTATTTTTCTTCGCCATGATGATGGGGTTTATCGAAGACAAACTTAGTGGACTAGTCGGGATACGATTTGTGCGGGGCGGGGCGGCAGAGTAAGTACATTGGTGATTTATATATCGCCAATATTCTGCAACTACTGATCCGTTAAGAAATACATTGCTACGCCCACTAAGTTAATTTACGTTATCTTTACAATCTCCCCGATTATGTTATGATGCATTTTTGATCGGAAAGATTGGGAAATAATTTTGAACACGTTCAAATTTTATCCCCGTTCTGATCAAACGTGCACATTGAACCCGAGGTAGATCAGGAAGCAGAAAGGATACTGTTTATGATATCATTACTATAATTTCACTTTCTTTTAAAGAATTAATATCCATTTTAATAGGATGCTCTTTCAAAGGTTGTCATGCAGTGATTCCTTTCTCTTCGCGTAACACTGCTTTTGGGCTGCCTTTACTTCGGGAATACAAGGATGAAATATAATTCAATTACTGAAATGAGAAGGAAGAAAAAGGAGAATAAGATGTGGATATGAAAAAATAGACGTTATGTACCTTGTATTTAATCTATACTTACGATCAATCTACCTATCCAGAACATATAGAGCGTTGTGTAGCATATCTTCACCATAACGGTGTCGAGGATTGATAAAGGGTTTGAAAAGAACTTCTTCGGGCCTCTATTATAGAGGAACTGAACATGCTTCCCAGATATACCTTGGCGAGAAGGAAAAATATCATTCATAAAATCAAGTCATCTATTCAATGTTCTACTGACACAGTCAAACCATAGGGGCCATCAAAGGAAATACTGAAAATTTTTCCACTTTAGACAGGTGACCGCTGACCTCCTCCCTTCGCTAACACACTTGGGGCTCTAAGGGGAGCCCCACAAATTGGTACAATAGAGATGTAATAATGATCATAATGTTTTGCAATACCCTGTACAGCATCTCAATAGTCCCATTGTAATGAATTTGACAAATGACTTGTTAAAGGGAGGAAAGTCTAAATGAAAGTTGCGACAACTTTGTTGCTCCCTTGCCTGACTACATTTTGTGTTCAAAATGATCTTCTAAAATCTTTACATTTTGATATCAGTTTATCAAAGGTAAGAACATTGCAAGAAATGAAATTGTACCCACCAATGCAGTATACAAAGATGATTATTTCAAGGGTCCATCGAATGGATTGATAAGTGGTATGGTCGTAGATCGCTAGAGCTATCACACACGCCATCAATGTAAGATCAGAACCCATCTTCATGTACAGCTTGATGTATCTAAGGACACAATCATCAAAGAAAGGACATCATAAAAACACCTCAAACATTTAGTGTACACACGCAAATAAACTTTACTCATAATAACAATAACTATTATGATCATAATAATAATGGCCATATTGATAATGGTGGTGCTGATCATTATAACACTTTTTGTTAAAATTGTGCGCTCGGCAGGTTGTGCAGCCGAGCACATGTATCCCCCGAACCAACTGCATTGCACTGTTGTGTGTTTTATTACTGTCATCTGAACCAGGTTGGTGGTGTATGTTGTTGTACCAGGCTGGCAGCAGATGTGCGATTGCTTGGAAAAGGTGAGTGCCAAGGAACTGTATTTTTTTCCAACTTTTATCAATTGCAGGTCCATGCATTTCTGTCTCTATTAATTTTGGTAGACAAATGATTTTCAAATATATTTCAATAAAGTATATGACGAGTGCCAGGCTCTAACTTTGAGCCTCTTTAACACTTGAAATCGCAACAACTATGAAACTAAAGAGAAGAAAAAAACCACCAAAATAATCTTCATCCTCTTTCCTTATTACACCATCATCCCAAATAAAAAAAGAACTCAAACCTGTAGAACAATCATAAGGTAATATAAACTATTTCTTTACATCATAGTTACCATAGAAACCAGGTCTCCGCCCCACATCAAAATAAATAGGCTTTGTCCTCTTTCCTCAATACATCTTCATACCAAACTTGAAAACGACTGGATAAGAACTTAGACCTGTAGAGCTTTCACAAGGTAATGTTAACTATTTCTTTACATCATGGTTACCATGGCAATCAGGTCTCCACCTAACAGCAAAATCAATAGGCTTCGTCCTCTTTTCTTAATACACCTTCATACCAAACTTGAAAATGACCGGATAAAAACTCAAACCTCCAGAGCGTTCACAAGTTAATATTAACTATTTGTTTAGATCATGGTTACCATGGCAACCAGGTCCCCGCCCCACACCAAAATCAATAGACTTCGTCCTCTCTCCATAAGACAACTTCAGACCAATATTGAAATTAATCGGACAAGAACTCTGACCTGTAGAGCGTTCACAAGGTAATATTAATTATTTCTATTAAATCATGGATACCATAGCAACCAGGACTCCGCCCCACACCAACATCAACAGGCTTCATCCTTTATCCTTCAGACACCTTCACACAAAATTTGAAAATAATCGGACAAGAACTCAAACCTGTACAGCATTCAAAAGTTAATGTTAACTATTTGTTTACATCATGGTTACCATGGCAACCAGGTCCTCGTCCCACACCAAAATTAAAAGGCTTAGTCCTCTCTCCATAAGACACCTTCAGATCAAACTTGAAAATAATCGGACAAGAACTCGGACCTGTAAAGCGTTCACAAGGTAATATTAACTATTTCTATTACTAAATCATGGTCACCATGGCAACCAGGACTCCGCCCCACACCAAAATCAATAGGCTACATCCTCTATCCTTCAGACACCTTCACAAAAACTTTGAAAATAATCAGACAAGAACTCGGACCTGTAGAGCGTTCACAAGGAAATCTCTGCGGCGGACGCGCTACGAGGCCAAATCCATAGTATCCTCCGAACCACTGTTCGGGGGATACAATAAGTGACAATCGAGTATGCGGTTCCGATGTTAAGCGCACTAGAAAAATATTTGTCATGTCGAAAAATATTCAAAAACGGGATTTCATGTACAAAGTTAATGGAAATTGTGTACTCAGTAAAAGTTAATAACTCTTTTCTATTTTTCATTCATTAGTTGAAGTGATTTAAACATGAAGTTTTGAACACAAGGAGAAACTTCGCTCATTTATCCTCAGAAGTTAACTGTGATGCCGCACAGGTGAAATCATCAGAAACATGACAAATATGCGTCCTAAACAAAAGAATTACTCAGATGGGAAAACAAAGAAATAGCTCTGGTGCTTAACACCGTAACAGGAACAATGTTGAATGTTTAATTGTGATGCTGATTGAATCGTACAAAATTTTCGCTGACCTAGCCACTTTACAATATTTGGGTGCAAACGAACGTACTTAGTGCCCCCATAACTAAAAATCAAAATGATAATTTCTTTATTGGCCGCACTTTGCCGAGAATATCAGTAGGTTTACCTGACAGAATAACATCTGCAAAAAGCAATATGAAGTGTACAACATGTGGAAACATGTGGAAATAAGTTAAATTAAGCAGAAAACAAGTTGGTATTTTCGAGATTTTTAGCTATATCTTCAAGAGTTCTTATTAAGATGACACGAAAATTTGGAAATATTTCTTCCTGGTCGAGAGAAAAACAACTGCACATCTACCGCATAAGTTTGGAAATCTCTAAAATGTACTGCACATCATAATTTTAAATAGTTGTTTGATGTCTCATCCCTCTTTCCTGACACAAGGCGGCATCAGAGATAGAGATCAAAGGATTTACGAAGCCCAGCAATTGTATTGTTCATCTTTTCAATTACACCAGCTGATTTGCATTTTAGTGCTTTGATAGGAATCCTGTTGCAATTAAATCTCCTTGATTTAAACATGTACTTTTTATGACTGTGATAATATCACAAAAAATGTCTTTCAATCCCCTGCAGTACATAAAGAATATCATTAAAAGTGTCCACACAAAAAATTAGAATGTTTGTAAATTTATTTAATGATTACCGGTATTCTTCATTTTTATGACGTTGTTTTTTATGCATAAATTAGAATATTTATAATAATGAGCGGATATTTCACAAAAAAATGGTACGCATTCTCGCAGATGACGCAGATGACGAACATGCCGATTTCATGCGCGATCCGAGATCAGAAGGGAGGATGGGGATAACCCCCCCCCCCCTCTCCATGGACTGGGTGATAGAAAAGACCCAATGGGATTAGGGTTAATGCATCTATATTCAATTCTGTTTTGTGATTTGTTCAAGGAGCATCATGTGACCAAAAATAACATAGCTATCATTGAACAGAAAACAACCCCACTGAAAAAGTTGTTATTAGTAATGTAGTGGTGACAAAATTTATTGTATAGTGCAATATCCAACATGAAGTTTGACAGCTTGACGTCGTTTACGTCACCATTGACCATGGCGTCACAAACAAACTTTAGTGCAGTCGGCGTGTTTTGTGTCCATTGATTGTGGTATGTTGTGCGTAAACAATGCAGCCTGTGCAGTGACTGTAGTTAAAGCAACTTGCTTGCGCTCAGCAGATAAATGAATCATCTTTATTACAATTTAGAGTGAATAGGAACTTTCTACTATTTCGTTTCATGCTGTACAGTAGGACAGAAATAAAATATCCCATGCAATTTATTTGAAATAACAGTTAAACTGTGAATTTTTCGGGGACTAACTTCGTACCTATTATCTTCGGGTTTGCACCCCTCAGAAAATGGGACTATGTCAGTCCTCTTAAAACCCACAATTACAACTAGAAATTCTGAGTGCATGGGATAGGTGATAAATATGAACACTATACTTACGGTATTCTGAGGAAGCTTAGTAATGTGTTGTTTGGGTAAATGAGATAGGCGAGGGAGATGATAGGATAACACACGATGGCAAATAACGCAATGAAGAGATAGGACGTGACGCTCTTGCCTAACATTGCATCATAGTAGCTATCGTCAAGGACATTCTGAGTGAATGGATGAATGACGAACTAGAAAAGAACAATTTAGGAACAATACAATATCAATCAAACAAGACAATTTATATTCAAATATATAATTAATTCATAGAATGAGAAAAACTGACCACGAAATATTAGAATATGAAAATTGAGCAAAGAAATTGGGGCTCGGGATTTGAACCCGAGACCTCTGGATTGCTAGACCAGCGCTCTACCGCCTGAGCTATAGCAAGCCCTTATGTGGTGTTCGTCCCAGAAACCACTTTCAATTTATATTCATCAGGAAACTATCCCTTGTACCCCAGTGTTGTGTGAATTTTTGACTGAATAATTTTCAAATCCGGTTCCGATCGGTTTTGAAATCAATGGCGACAGATCACTAGTTCGTGCTTTATACTTAACCCAAAATTATCCCGAGGGGATAATGCCCCTCTCCCGTTAAACGTTTTGCTGCACTTTGCCGCTGAATTTGATAGTGACTAATTTTCTGTAGCAGTTTTGTGCAACTTATGAGACCATTTTCGTGATGACCGGGTACATGGTTCAGAAATTTTCTGTCATTGAAAACAATCTTCAAGCAAAAAATAGCTTTAAAAAATATGATTTCATGTACAAAGCCAATAAACACTGTGTTTTCGTTAAGATTAATACTTGTACATTTTTTAATTAATAGACTAAAATGCCTCTGACTTTTTATGACACTAATAATGTCCCAATATTTTAGTTCCGAAAAGGGTAAAATTAAAAACATGACCAACCTATAGACACACCGTGTAGGAATGAAGCATTCGTTGTACACTTTATTTAGTTTTCCTAGATATCTTGTTCTTGCCTTCCTTATTTTTGCATTATTTGTTGTTTTGTCATCAATCTGAATCTAATAACGTAGGTCAGACAGCTTGATTGATATTTTCTTTAATTATAAAATGTGATAATGTCTTTATCGGGCGGAGCATGGTGGCAAGATTTTTCAGCCATCATTGTTGTTATAAAAAAATGTTAATATATAATATATAAATGTTAATATACCCTCTTTCAGGTACAAGTCATCTAGCAGATCATTTTGTTTTGATACGATCACATATTTTGAAAGGTGATAAATCAGGAGACAAGCAGACGTAAATGACACAAAACATTTACTGAAAATCAAACTCAGAAAGTATTCATCAGACTGTCAGAAGTTAGTAGAATTTGGCTGGAATATCCACTGTCAAAAGGTAAACAAAATAATGTGGATTTGTTTGGTGCTGATCTTAGAAAAAGAAGTAGAAACTTCGTTTTCTTTTATATGCGCCTTGTTTTAATTCAAGGCATTGAACTTTTTTATTGAAAGGAAATGATGCATACTTTATAAGGTGCAGTGTTTTGACCATTAAATATTGAACCTCTTATTCAAATATCGATTTCATAGTTGCACCATTCTGCATTTTGGCTTTATCAAATATATTATAGCAAAACATATTTTTGCAAATTCCAGTATCACATCTTTCAAAATAGAATTAGTTTATAGGCGGTCACTCGGACAGATAGCCAAAAAAAGATTAGTTTATCATGACCGTTTTTTCTTGTAATGTTACAATTATTCATCCCTTAAAGCGTAATTATGAATTGATAGTTCCAGGTATAAAACCCTTCATGGAAGTACGAATGATTCTAAGCACGACTGGTGATCTTTCTTGTAAGCAATGATTATCCCTAGACTAATTTAACACATGGTCATCAGTCGTGCGTAAAGTAAAAATGCCTTGAAAAGCAGCTTCATCAAACAGGTATCTGGATGAAATCAATAACTAAGTGCTAGCTGTAAATACATTAATGTTAACATGTGGTTAATTTTGACATGGGGTCACATGACTCACCGGTCGCTGATTGGCTTTCATGGCTGCTCGTATCTTAGCAACAGGATGTTTACTTTCACTCTTTGTAAATTTCAAAATCATTCGGACCTATAGAAGGAAGTCATCATAAATCAAACAAATAACACGATTTATATATAAACCAACCTAAAGATTAATAAACATACAAGGTAAATACGCAATAATCTTTTCAAATACAGTTGTGCCTAAAAGTATGTGAGCCCCTACAAAAACTGCACATATAAGTGATTCAAAATTGTCAAAAGAGCCTGTGCAAAAGTATGTGAATCCCACACAATAAATGTGAGATAACACCCACTAAATAAAAAATAAATGCCGTCAAAGCTCTTACATTTTTATGCATACTAATAACTAAAGGAGTTGCCAGGATAATTCACCAATATCTGCATGGTTTTAGTATTGCCTTGGCAAATATTGGACAGGTATGGCATGCCTGCTTGAAGAAATCTTCAGACATTTGATAAGAATCAGATGAGTTGTCCAAAAATTCTACTTTATCTGGACCGAGTTCCCTTTTTTCACTGTATAGTCTCCTCATTGGTTGTGCTTACCAATATGAAGCTCTTGTGGGTTCACTTGAAAGATTATAAGTAGTTTCAATACGAATTCTTTGATGGAAGTCAGTTCCTTGCAGATCTGAAAAATGAATGTTCTGCCACCTTACTAAGATCTTGGACATTGATAATAGTTAACTACCACATTTAAGCAGTTGGAAAACCAT
>BQKZ01009301.1:14869-30172 GCA_036244855.1 Temnopleurus reevesii
TATGTCAGCCGTTTGACCGCACAGGCAAAATGGTCCTCTAATGAAGGGCGTGAGATTCTTATCCCAACGATGCCGCCACGTCAATGAAGAACACGTCAAACGAGGTGTACTTTGGGGTAGAATGTTCCTTTTATTAACACAACCAAGAATGGCGATTACATGAGAGCAAGAGGCCTTTTGCGGAAAACCGCCGCACGTTGGCGCTCTCCCTTTTACTAATCCAATACCACTTAATGGCGCCAACTGGAATCTATATAGGACCACACTAGGAAAGTGTTAAAATAACACCAGTTTGAAATTCATTTAACATATTTCAACACCAGATGGTGTTGTTTAAGGCCCTGGACAATTATATTGATTTGATTCCAAATTGGTGCCTTTTTCTTGTGTGGTCCTATATAGATTCCGATTAGTGTTTAATTTATCACCAGGGTTTTTGCAGTGCAGGGTGGGATAAGCCTTCCGGTGTGACTACCCCATAAGGAGCCAGAATCCTGACCTAAATTTACTGGCACAATGTCAAAAGGTTGTAGCCAATCTTGAGTCACAACCGCCGACGATATGATTGTTTACGGCGAAGGTCAAAATGGCGAAAATAATAAGTTATGCTCTCATTTTTGGTCGGAAAATGTAAGTCATACCATAAATGTAAATCCATGAACCTGAACTGCGGTATGATACCCCAAAACCAAGCGTGGGTGTGTTTTATCCAATCTCTGCGCCATTTTTTGTAACGATAACACTGTTTTAAGCGGGACATTATTTTTAACTATTGCCATGTATGAAACAAAACTGTCTTAGATCATTTATTCAAAAATGATTGATGCCCATACTAGTGATATCATACAGACAAAGGTGGAACAATCCATTATGACAAGTTACAACACGACCTCATTCATTCTAAATAAGAAATTGAATATACACGCGAGATGTAATTGCAAAATCACATATTTTTCTATTTGTTTGATATAGGCCTATATACCAATTTGCCATATTCTAGCGGATACTCCGATGCTGCAACTTTCGTTTTAATTCTTATTTTTTTAAACATTATTTTTGTCTAATTCAAATAAATTGATTATAGAAATCATTAATTGTAGGCATATATACTTTATTTTTCTTGAAGTCCCCCATACCGTACAACATGTAAAAAGATACAGTATATGTGTGTGCGTATGTGTGCGTATGTGTGGTGATAAATTTATTGGAGTGTTCATGTAACCGGTCATGTATGGCTCAGTGGTAGAGCGTCTGCCCCATGAACGGAAGGTCGTGGGTTCGATCCTCGGCCGAGTCATACCAAAGACTTCTAAAAAATGGGACCATCTTCCTTCTTGCCAGGCGCTCGGCATTTAAGAAAGGAGAAGGGTAATAATAACTTTATGTTATGCAGGGCCCACTGGGAGAGCAGCTAGCTTACAGCTGAATGTGGCTACCCTGGGTATTATTATTATTATTATTATTATTATCATTATTATTATTACAATGAGAGCGCAACTACCTCTGATGACAACTCTACCTAAAGGTGCAAAATTGCATCTTGACCCATTGACTATCCATTTATTTATGTATCAATGAATCAATCAATTAATCAATCTATTTATTAATTAAGGTAACAGAGTAACCCTTTCGATAAGGACTATTTCATTTTGAGCAGAGTGTGTGTAAGTGAATAAATTAAGGTGCATGGACCAAATGAAGATAATTCTTACGTGTGAAAACACACAATTCAGAATTGTGTGTGTGTGTATGTGCGTGTGTGTGTGTGTTTGTGTGCGTGTGTGTGTGTGTGGGTGGGTGGGTGAGTGTGTCCTTGTGTGGTGAATGTGTCTGTGTGTCTGTGTATTTCTGTCTCCTTCTAATATATGCGTCGTACGTACAGAGTGTGTACTGTGCATCTGTGTTCGGATATTTTTCTTCTTTTGTGTAGAGGTACAGGACCAAGACGAAAACTATTGTTTTTATATTTGTATGTATATTGTGATCTCTTATCCTATTTAAATATGTCTTAATAAATAAATGAATAAACTTACCTGGTAAAGCAGAACCGACACGATCCACCAATCTCTGCATGTTCTCATAGAGCCTTGCAACATCCTGCTGTATTCTTTTCAGCTCCACCTGGAGATTATCGGTGGAGCAATTAATCGTGGGAGCCAAGTATACATTCGGCGAGCAAGTCCCACCTTCACCGTACGATGTGGGAATACCCCCAGTGTTCGGACTCGACGCCCGTCCCGCGCCGGGGTACGGATTGAAGCCACCGCTGCCGATCCCGCCGGTTGAATACGGGTTCCTGTTCGGCGCACCACTGCGAAAACTTTGACAGAATACACTTGAAAGATGAAGTATGAACACAGTCAGATAACTGATGACATGATGACGGTTGTCAGATGGCAATCGGAGATTCCGAAAAGTTCTCATTTTGTATTTGTGAATGTTCGGCTATTCGGCTATTCGAGAAAAAAAATAATTGTAGGGTCTAAAACACCAGCAAAGTTTGTCCACTCGTGTAGACGAAATCCTTTGTATTGATGTGAAAAATTGTATAAAGTGGCCTTGAAATTTGTATCCAGGTAGGATTTTGGGTAATTTCGCAATTACTTTAAAATGGGCTCAATAAAAACTGTATTATCCATAGATACACGGGGTAGTTCCAGCGGAATCACTCAATAACCTTACAATGACGTCACTTCACATTTCTTCAATTCATCGACAGTTGAACACACTGGAACAATTAATGCGCGACCCAGTGTCTTTAAGAATTTCCGTTGTGATTAATGAAGTTACAAAATCATGCAACTTTAAAGCGTATCATTTAAAAGTAAAAGTTTATATTGTTCTCATAATCAGAATAATCCAACTCTGATGAACGAAAACTAAGAGCAAAATGTCGTCTTTGACTGGTGCTGAAAATGATTGCTTTCGGCACAATAACTATGGGTGACGAGTTGCAAATTACAAAGTGTTTTTATTAACTGTCGTTTGCAGACAAACTCCAGATCTCCAGAATGTCACATGTCATGAAGTACTGAATTTTGCTTAAAGCTCCAAGACACCGTAAGCACGCTCCGTATCGTATAGGGACTCAAAATTGCAAGTTATCAATCTTGCTATAAAGGATGATCCTCCGTGAAATATTGAACCGAAATAATGTAGAGAATAAATAGATAAACTTCAAATCAATATCAAGACTAATAATTAACAAGTTAACGACTTTCCTTCCTTCAAAAACAGGCATGGGAGAGACCCCAGACGTTCTCCGATCCGCTCATCCAAAAATCTTCCGCTCTTTGTCCAATCCTGACTGGATACTCGCACAAATCATAAGTTCATTCTGACGTTTATATGATCGCAGAGGGTAAATATGATAACTCAATTTCCACCGACCGCGACGGGCTTTGCGTGTTGAAATAATGGAAGTCGGGTGACTCGTCCATCAGAGCTGGAAGTTCGCTGCTACGTGTTGCGGTTTTGGTCAACCAGAGAGCGGCTAAGTGGGCTGCTTTAATCGCGGGGGGGGGGGGGGGGGGGGGNTCGGCTCCTTCAAGTACAAATCCCGAGACAACAGGCGGGCTTATAAATGGATGCAAATTGTGCGTTCTTTGTACTAAAAAAATTGCACGACATAGCAACACATAATATATGCAAATAAGATTCCAAGTATTGTACTTCGTTACACGTACACGTAACTACAGTCGTCGGCAAGAAATTTTTCATTAATTTGGATATACCTGTATATTAGTAACCCGGCATATGAGGAGGCCAAGGGATGCTAATGAAGACTGGAAGTACAAGGTTTGCCCCCCCCCCCGCAATATTGTAACAAGCGTTATGCTTGGCCAATCATGGAAGAGATACAAGCACGCTATATGGGGGTTGATGAAGAAATGAAGATTGATGAATCTTAATTGAATGATGGTCTTTATCAAGGATATCTTTAATCCATTGTGCAGTGGTACATATCAAATTGGATTTCAAATGTGCAGTCTACACAAACCCTAAATGTTGATTTAACTTTTCGAAAGGTTTGGGGAGTGATAACCTCAATAAATTAATGATAAATTTACACTTTGACCATTTTGGACCAAATACCTCAATTGTTTTGAATTGTTTATCTAACATGTTAGAGAAATTAATTCTATCAAAAATGCTGAACTTCCTCCAACACTTGAGTCTTTAGACTAAATGAAGCGGTGGGGAAGTGCGGGGGCACAAACTTAAATAACAAAAAATGTTAAAATACAATAACTTAAACCCTTTAGTGTAGTGTAATGAAATACAGGAACATCACATTATCACCATTCGTAGAACAGATTCTGATATCAATTGCAATATAAGGATTTCTTTTATAACGTTCCACTTAAAGGGAAGTCTCTCAAGGCATTGATTTGATGTCAGTGAATGGACAAATTAATTGAACAAGCTGAAAATGTGTGGAAAATCGGATGATCCGTTGAAAAGTTATGAATATTGTTATAGTTTTCATTTCCATCTGTGATTGGGCTCCTTGAATCAGTGGCAACTTTGGATTGATTCCCCATTCACTTTGTAAATGAATTGTTTAAGAAATAAAAAAATCAATGAGATATTTAAATGTGGGATCACCACAATTCTTTTTTAAATTCTTGCAGAATTGGTGTGGCTATACAGTCAAACCTGTCTATAGTGGCCACTGTCTATAGTGACCACCTGTGTATAATTGCCATTTAAATTGATTACATCCAGGTGAAAATACATGTTATAGAACCTGTCTATAGATGCCACCTGTCTACATTGGCCACCTTTTCTGTTTCCCTTGTAGTGGCCACTACAGACAGGTTTGACTGTACTTCTAAATTGTATTACTTTTTTTTAAATAGGAAAATATGAACATGTGTGTACGAAATGACTGGGGAGTTCACAGACTAATTATGCCAAAGTTGCCAACTCAATGCTGGTCCTTAGAGGTGGAAATGATTTTTTTTTTTAATTCATAACTTTTGAACGGATTCTCTGATTTTTATAATTTCCACCACACGCACTCCTTCGGTGCAAACATACAGACCAATTCGATTCCATCTCCATACACGCAAAGGGATGTTATTCTGGTTAGGATTTCCTGCCAAAAACCTTTTGAATATCCCACTGAGTCGTTACTAGGAGAATTTATTGGACCAATTGGGAGGATATATTAATCAGATAGTGTGTCAAAAACAGCTGTTTGCGGGTATAACTTCCGAAAAACAAAGAAGACAAAACAGACCAATCCTTCGGTCATTACCAGATTTGAGTTACGACGTGCAACTAAAAATCACCGAATATTTTTTTGTTTGTTCCCCGACAGTTTTTCAAAGGAATGATAGCGGGTATAAAACGTACCGGGGGTTCCTTTATCTGACAAACCGTACTACTGATTGTATTTTCCACTGTTTATGATTTTTGGACTGTAACAATTTTAATGTTGTAACTTTTTGTCTATTGTCTCCATTAAACACATGTTTTCGGCGAATGGCTATATTTTTATACCCCTTTGCTTTACTAGATCCACGAGGAATTTTTAAATCCACCGAGATATGTATTTTTGGAACAATATAACCTGACAAAGAAAGTATTATTATTAATAATAATAATAAGAGCAATCTATGATTAGGAGCAGATAAAGTATTCCGAAGATCGGGGGGGGGGGGGGGGGGGGGGAGGGGTGGAGGGAGGAGGTATTATATCATCTTAAGTGAATTCTAAATTCAATTTAGCATATTTACGATTTTTCCCATGCACACATTGTTGTGGGGCGGTCTTTCGGGGCCCACTGGTCAGAGTATGATGTAGAGAGGGGGCAACTTTAGCTGATTACCTTTTTATTTTGGTTGTCAGCCCTTAAAGGCGCACAATTGAATTGAGGACCTTTTATATTTGGATTGTCAGTTCTTCAGTGAAGGAGGGGTGGCTATTATTTCACATCATCGCCCCCCCCCCCCCCTAAGTTGTGATGTCATGCTTCCGTTCCTGTTTGAAATGGGAGCGATATTTCCTTTTCAATCGAAAATGAAATTTTTTTGAAACAATGTGATAACAGAAAATGCATGCAAGCAGAATTGAACCAGCATATATCGGGAGAGGGTTTTGCCCCTTGCTTCAAGGTGTACTCATGCAATGTACATGTATTAACAAAATAAAGAACATGCGAATTATAAACAATTATAATGAATAAGTTTGCACCTAAGAGAAGTAGCGGATCTAGGTTTAACCGATAAGAAGAATGGAGGGGGGGGGGGGGCGGAGAGTGTGTCAATTTAACCACCAGGGGCCGATTGCTCGAAATGGTCTTAGCTATCCTCTTCATGCTAAGACGTCTTGACTTCTTGTGTCACCCTTGTAACAAAAACCGTTTGCGTTGATACGACTATGTTGAGAGTGTGACACAAGAACTTATGACGCCTTAGCATGAAGAGGATAGCTAAGACTGTTTCGAGCAATCGGCCCAGCTGCCCTTCTGACAACCAAATAAAAGAAGTTGCACATTTCCCTAATCGATCCCAATTTCATGGAACTGCGGGAGTGGAGGAGAGTGCAAAAACAAGGAAGACAGAATGACAATTTTAGCTGATGCAATGAGATAAAGAGATGGCGCTAGATATACTGATACAGTAACTTCATGAAGTTCAATGTGTTTGTGCTGTACCGTTGTACAGAAGGCGTGGGTTTCTGTGGTCTGGAGGCAAGTTTTGTGTCGAGATCATCAGCTATCTAACGGAAAAATAAGAAATTAAGATGTTATTGCACGCAAATCAATTCTAAACTGTGCAATTTCTTTTTGGCTGTGGTCTAGCTTTTTTGCCATAATCGAAAACCCGGTTCGCTTGTAAACACTTTATTGTACTTATTGCATGAAATAGTTATAGACATGTTTATTAAGCTCATGATGTCAGTTGCGACCACAGAGGTCTATGTCATCTGGGTATACCCATACAAGTTTCCAGCAAATTCAAATACATGAATCAAGTTGTTGCAATATAGATAACCTAATCCATGTGCATGAACCATCATTTGCATTTACTACTGAAATGAAAGTGCATTATTATACATTTTCCGAATAATTGTAATGATAGTAATAATAATAACCATCCCACTTCTACCACTAATATTACGTATATATACTCGTAACGCTACTACTACTAATAGTACTACTACTTCCACAACTATTTTCTATATACCCGTTAACAATAACCTGGGTTTAGTGCAGAACAATGTTGATGAATTTCTTGCTGAAGGAAAATAACGCCATTGGTGGGACTCTAACCGCGAAACTCTTGTTTAAAGGCAAGAGTCAGAATCACTACACCACGATGTTTACATAAATGAAATAATGCCACACACCATATGTATAGCGCTCAATACGAAGTGTTTCTAAGCGCTATCTGTACATCATTACCAGGCTATAGCCTGACTACCATTTCGCGCTCACCGAATTAAGGCCCCAGCACACCAAACACGGCACGGCATAACGGCACGGTTTTTACGCAGTATCTTGGTTGTTATTGGCCAGCGCGCTCCACCGCTCAAAGGATCTTCAACAATTGGCCAATCACAGGAGAGACATCGCGTAAATACCGTGCCGTGTTTGGTGTGCCCGGGCCTTAAAGGACTATCTTTCTACCGGTACCCATTCACCTCACCTGGGTCAGTGGGTTGGGTGCAGCACAATGTCGATGAATTTGTTGCTGAAGCGAAATAACGTCATTGGTGGGACTCGAATCGCGCAAATCAAGTTGAAAGGCGCGACTCAAAATCACTACACCCAGACGTTTCCTTAAATGAAGTCGCTCCACAATGACAATAAAGCGATTCCCACAGGATAGATTTTGTTTGGCGTTATGAGTAGTACAATAAAAAATGACAAAATTTCATTGTAACATTTGCCATTCGGGGAGTCTCTTTTCTTCTCTGGTATTTGTCGTATGATATGAGACTCTTTATTCAGAGAATAATAGTAAAATTGTGTTTCTTTCATGTTATCAACTGTCACCCTTTCTTTTTTCCTCGCCCTCTCCTCCCCTCTCTTTGTATCCTCCCCTTTCAATTTTCCAATTTCAACCTTGATATTCGAGCCACCAGCAAATTTATCAGAATCCGCCAAATTGAATATCGTTTTGTTCGTTTTCATGTTTAACGATGGTGCAAATTGATTACATTGTAAATTTTAAAAAAGGAATCTATTTGTGACTCTTTGTTCCCTCTCTGGTTGATACATGACGTGAACTTTAAAGGTATATGTTTAGGTGTATACAAAGAATAATCCAAGATCTATGATCAAAATCATGTAATCTGCCTCTATTCCTTTATCAAATCTCGGCCCGGGCTCTCTCTCTCTCTCTCTCTCTCTCCCTCTCTTTCTCTCTTTCTTCTCCACATTATCAGCATTTATATTTCATTCGATATGAATATATGCAAGCCACTAGCAAGTTTATTGAATACATCCTGTGCCCCGTAACATAAAGGTTTGCGATTAATTGCTAATCTGGTAGCGATTGATATCAATCGCAAGTCTATGGCAAATCATGCTTTGTACTAAAGTTTGCAATTGATCGCAAAATCAAATAGCGATTAATCACAAACCTTTATTTTACGGGAGCCTGATCAGTGTTCCTAATGAAGTCTGCTACATATTCTAGAGTCTTAAAGGTAGAATACTACATTTGCACACATTACGGTTAAGCTTACAACTTGTTGTGTACCTCGGATATGCCAAAATAATAACATCTGTGAAGTATTTTGGTCGAATGTAGTCCAGAATATTGAATTCAAATAAAAATCTATTCTATCATAATTCATCTGACACCAACAATATCGCGATACTCCTAGCGTATTACCACACACGCACACACACACACACACACACACACACACACACACACAAAAAAAACATTGTAAGAGCACATGCAGTGTGCACTTCAATACACTGCCACACCATGCGAAATACGCACTGAGACTATTGCGCTATTGGCCAACGAGGAGTCAACGGCTGTTTTGAATTTTGAACGCACGGTCCATTAATTCGAGACCCGAATAAAAGAATTATTATTTGATAGCTATAAATGCGCCTATCATATGACCAATCTTTGTGCTTAATTGATTGGGGATAAGTTCTAACATTTAGTACTCTTCAACATAACACAACAATCTTGGAAAGTCAAATTTTAGGTGATAAGTTCTAACATTTAGTACTCTTCAACATAACACAACAATCTTGGAAAGTCAAATTTTAGGCTTAAAAAGAAGTAGGCTATTCTACCTTTAAGAGAAGCTGGATGATAGGAACACCTAAATTTCTACATGATTTTGTTTCTCTTTTGAAACAGAGTCAAATATCATCAACTAATGAACATCCATTACAAAAATAAGGAAACTTGATCCATCCAATCATGGTCATTGTGGAAAGATGAAGGTAGTGATGAGTCCATTGTTGAAGAACAAGATAAGTGTCACAACCTTGATATTAATTTGGTATACCCTGATCGTTATTCTCACATGGATTGCAGTCACATCTATGATAAAAGCCCGTTACCGACAATAGACGAAATAGAAATCAATTGTAAATAAGCCATGTGCAATACGCATTGTCAATGGTGTGAAATAATTAAGTTATAGTACACGGTCGTGCACTATAACGAGTATGCCTACTTCCCAATAGAGTTGTACAAGCTGTTTATTTCCATTGTGGCGTCGAAAATATTTACTCATAATGTGATGCAAGTTGACTCCTGTTCTGTAATGTCAAAATCTGGGGGCCTATGATTGTTCTATTGGTTCACCATTACTGGACTACATGAACTCCAACTAGATTATCCCTCGTATAGGCATTCAACCCGGGAAAACTTGGACCTCCAGGAAGAGCAGAGTCATTATGGATCTGAATGGAGTGCTCCAACTGTAATTTTATAATTAATTTCAATTATTTATCTTTGTATTTGTTTCAGTTTTGTATGTATTCATTTATATTGATTTTGTCTTGTATTTTGAGTTGCTCTTTACTTTACGGAAAACAAACCAGTCATTTGTTGTGCACATACTCCAGTATAGTGCATGGTAGTCCATAATCTATATAATATTGGCCTGTTTGAAAAGCGAGCATGGTATAACTGGTACCCTCGTCGGACTACACCTTTGTATTTATAGCCAACGTCTGCCTAGCATTCACAGAATTTTGGAGACGCTCCGCGAATGCAAAATTACGAAGGGAAGATATTTAACAGCCCCTCACTCCCATGCAAATTAGAGGTGGACAGAGGCAGACGAAACGGAAAAAATACTGGAAATGCGTTTTAAAAGGCAAATATATTCTAATTCGTTTTAATTCACGTGTATTTCGAGCATTTTCCCCCCGATTCGTCCGCAGCCTCAATGCAATTCATATAGTTTTTAAAATTGTTTTAATGTCAGTGTCTCGGGATGCGCGAGGGCCGCCAAAACCCTGTTGAACAACGGTCAATTCCTGGCTACATGCATCATCATCATCATATGTAGAGTGTGTCAAGTGATGTGACTGGGGCACCATCATCAGGGATCATATGATCACTTGAACGTTTCTTGTTTTTCTTGGGTCCCTGTGACATAAAAGAGATACGATAAATTGAAAATCAGACGTATCTCTATGGTACACGTTTCGCCATAGACTAACGATTATAATTGATCGTAGGATCAGGCACACCTGATGTGATACACGATGCAAAGGCCGACTGGGTGTGTTTTGCTCGGGTACGTAAAGACAGTATTTGAACATCCTCGTCTGCTGATGACACGATGGAAAGACAAATTTGCATCGAACCTCTGTAGGATTACTAAATATTCAATCTCCTTTTTCCATGTTACAGGAGTGTCCAAGGATCACAGAGCTTGATGTTCTCAACCAGCAAAAATTGATTGTTATCATACTTATTCTTAGTTCTCCCGATTCGTTCTTAACCTGGAACCTGGAATATAAGAGTTTCCATTTGGATGTTTTTAATCGACAGTGAATTTTCCATTGATTGTCGTCAAGGACCGTGATGCAAATGTTTCTTTTGTTCGGACTGCTTGTTAAAGATTTGCATCTCCTTTGCCATTTTATTTATTTGAAGCCGCGTTCGTGCTCATCTTTAGCCGTCTAGACTACACTGTTTTGCCAGGTAATAATAGTAATATTTAAACACACCTTCTCTCGTCACCTATTCAGAGGTGCGAGACAAATTATCTAATAGTATTACCCGGCCGTAACATAGCTGCCAAATAGACGCTTTTGCAATCAGAGGAATAAATTCCTGTCAGTACCCATCTCACCTGGGTTGAGTGCAGCACAATGTAGATAAATTTCCTGCTGAAGGAAATTGACCCCATGGATGGGATCCGAACCTTCGACCCTCTGGTAAATATGTCGTTGAGTGTGTAACGATAAAAAAGTTGGGCGTAATGCCAATTTGTTTTATGCGATGGATTGAATTGGATTAATAATGTTTTGCCTACAAAATGAAGACAACTCTCCCAAAATTTGATGTGAACGACGCATGATATTGATATCTAATTATTTATTCACGCTAATATAATATACTTGGTTGACGCTATGCAATAACATGAAGAACGCAATAATATTATTATAATTCACGTTATTCAATTTAGTTGCAGATGTGGGGCGATGACTTATATCACCAACGGATAATAGTAAAGGTGGCAATTATCAAGCACATATTGGCCCAGGGTCAAATAAGGTATATAATGCTTTTGATATATGTACCTGAATGTTCTGCCAATCAATCAGTTGCATAATGCCACTCATAACTTTGCCGGATTTTATCGTAAAGTTCTTTTTTCTATAGATATAATAAAAACATCTGGCTAGTGGCGTACTAATATGTGTTTGTTTTCTATCTTTACATTTGCTTCTCTCCAGATATAAGTGCTGGAATCAAGCCAGGCCCATTTCAGCTCCAACGTGCATACCTCCCGATACTCGAGATATAAACTCAACGTCTGGCAATGGACAGCAACTGGACCCTTGATGAGGCATCGAACAGTAACCAGAGTGACTCTAGTTACGAAGAATGGGTGCTGGATCCGATTTCTTGGAAATGGTGGACGATCGTCCAGTTAGTCCTAGCCGTCATCGGGATCCTAGGAAACCTACTCGTCATGTTGGTCATCTTCTGGCCAGGCCGTCGACGCTGTGCGACGGACACACTGATCGGCGCCCTAGCGGTGGCAGATTTCCTGACGTCCGTCTTCATCATACCCCTCCCCAAAGTGGCCCATTATCCAGACACGATTGCAGCCGTGATCTACTGCAAGGTCATCCACACTTCCACATTCATGTGGACGTCTATCTGCGCGTCCATTTTTATCCTCACAACTATATCCGTTGAGAGATTGACGGCGGTACGCTTCCCTTTCTGGTTTCAGCGTTTCTTCTCGCCGAGGCGTATATCACTCGTCGTCATCGTGCTCTGGATCTTCGCATTCGTGATCAACACCCGAAGTCTCTACGCTCGCTACGTATCCGACGGTAAATGTAAGCTCTCAATACCTTCCTTGGCCTATCATCGGTTCATAGGAGTCGCCCTGTTCCTCGTGGAGTATGTCCTACCGGTGATCGTAATGGTGGTAGCACACTCCTGGACCATCTACGTCCTTCGGCGACGTCGTGCCACGGCGCTCCGCAAAGCTCAGAACCACGTTCTCCAGATGGTCCTCATCGTCGTCATCACCTTCATCGTATGTTGGACACCCGATCAGTTCGGATTCCTCGTCTTCAACCTCGGACTCGTTCACTTTTCCCACCTCTTCAGTCCTCTCTACCGGTGTTTCGTCATCCTGGCTTTTGCAAATTCCTGCGTGAATCCTTTCATCTATGCCGCCAGAATGCCGAAGTTCAGGCGAGCCGTGAAACACGTGATTGCAAGCAGAGGCCTTGGGAGTGGCCATGGTATACACTCACTCTTTGCTGGAGATAGAGGGGAAGCTACGTCTGATATCAAGAGCGATGCAAAAAGCAAAGCCACTGAAACATTCGAAGCGTGAGGGGTTTGTACCACGGGCAGCTAAACGATGTCTCTCTTTTGGAAAGATGTCCCTAGCTGGGGCCAGTAACATATTAAAGACATATTAAGTCAGCAATCAATCGTAAACTTTAGCACGTGATTTCCCATAGATCGACTTGCAATTGATATCAATCGTACGATCAATTGGAAAGCTTTATGTTACGATGCCCCGGATATGCCTCGGAAAAGTCACGTGTGAACATTTGTCCTAATAATGTGTGTTTTTTTTTTCAAATGGTCTGAGTCAATTGTTATATCCATGGGCGATAGTGACGTTTTCTTTCCCTTCTCCCAGGTATTGCATTTTGCACCTTTGACAAAGAATTGTTCGTGAAATTGACGTATATATACGTTTATATGATTGAAATGTTTGTATTTGTATCAAATTAATTGTCCAAAATCTTCTAAAACTGTTCTTCTGTTTGTTTTGTTTTTTGTTTGCTTTTAATCAGGGCAATATTTTTTTCTGGCCTACATATATTATAGTATTTGAAGTACATACTCTCCTTATTTTGGCATATTTCATTTATAATTAAGAATGATAATAATGCATGTGAGTTATTTAATGAAGAAAAGCTTCGCGCGCATAATCTAGTTTTTATCGTCTAAATCTAATGACTTTTCGGCCTAATCATAATGAAATACAAATAAGGTAAACAATATATACTATATCATGTTATACGTTGGTATGCTAGTTAGTTGCAGTTAGACTACGTGATTTTTTTGGTAATCCTAACAACTTGTAAATAATCAACATACTATCATCAATTCTTCTGTTTTCGGTTCAAAATTAATTCTAAAGAATTAAAAGCCTCATGCTGTATATTCTGGTACATTTGATGCCGTTTGTAATTCTTTTACACATCGATATTATGGCAACAAGTGAAGCCTTAGGAATGAGAAAAACGAAACACTGACGACTTTGAGAAACTTTATTCATTTTTACCGCATGTCGGTAAGATAATATAGCTTGCATCTGGTGATGCCGCAATCAGCAATAAGATATTTTGCTGATACGAAATTGCATTTAGTAATAATAATAATAATAATAATAATAATAATAATAATAATAATGATAATAATAGATGCAAAATATAGCGCACTTATCCACTCTGATGTGTGCTCAAGGCGCTTTACATTATTATTATTAAGAGAATATATGAAAATGAGAGAGGTGGAGAGAGAGAGAGAAAGAGAATGTATGTAAATGTATAATTATAAACATATTAATTTTTTAGTCGGAGCCGAAAATAACAGGATTTAATTGGGGAATAGGCGGGTTTACTTATATATTCGAATTTATGTGCGTTTAACGTAGTTACGCGGTATTCCCAGTCCGAGCTGATATATCCATGGTAATCCATAGGCCGGTTGATAACAATAAGACTACAATACTTGGAATCCAGTTTGCAAGCCTCGGGCAAGCTTTCGGGTTGTCAAGAACAACCTTTGTGTTAGAGATATGCATAAAATTTGCATCTATTAGTAAACCCGCCTATTGATATGATACTGGAAAGCCAGTAGAGATTAAAATAACCAGTAGTGATTGAAACTCGAGAGGAATCGATATTGATACCATTAGCTTTTTTTTCTTGTAGACCATTTATTGTTCATTAAAACCATGTCAGGAGGATTAGTCAAAAGTTTAATCGCTAATTAATTATTGTGTTAATTATGCGTTGTTAGCGTCCTTTCGTATCCTTTAGTCTGCAGTCACAGACCATTGTCGTTCGATGTGTGCATATATTTTTTTAAATTTCCTTTAATTTATTTCAACAATAACGTCAAATTTAATTGAATTACTACAATGTAATACAATTCATTTTTTTCAAGCAGAAGAATAAAGAAATATACAAAATTACAAAATTAATAGACAAAATGAGGAAATAGATTTAATAAGGCTGCATTTTGGTGGAAACCACGACAGCATACCTTGTAATTGAGGTTCCCGGTAGATCAGCGGTATGTGCATGATACAATCACAAACTACATTATTGAGGGCAATGCCTCTGCATTGTTTCGTCATTTCTCCTTCAAGTTAGTTCAGATTCTGAAAGGGTTCATGATTTCTCTGCACCCGGTACCCTCGTCTTCTACCCTATATGAGCGCTNTTTCGCCTTCGAGTTAGTTCAGATTCTGAAAGGGTTCATGATATCTCTGCAACCGATACCCTCGTCTTCTACCCTATATGAGCGCTACCGATAGATGGCGTGATCATATCTTCGTACAGAACGCGAAATATGAACTCTCGGG
>BQKZ01009302.1:10528-21475 GCA_036244855.1 Temnopleurus reevesii
ACACCGGCTAAAACACAAAGGTGTGAGTCGGCCTTAAAACGATAAGAAGAAAGCCAAAGGCATTCTTTGATTCGTCATTGTCTGCCCAATATTTTGATATGGTTAATAATAGAATAGGTTCATCCCGGCCTGAATTGTTTATTAAAAAAGGGGGTGATATGACTCATGATAAATTCACGAATAGTCAAAACAAATATGTCCGATGTATATGCAGTTGTCATGGTAAAAAAATATTATACCATGAGAGGGCGAGGGGATTACCTGGGTTTATTAAAATGATGATTATATTTGCGAGAATCAGGGACACTGGAAGAAATGCAGTCTTCTGTCCAAATTCATGAATAGGTGTGAAAGTGATTATAATGATTTCGGTAACTTATTTGATAAGGGACTTTTTGATTACGTATTTGATCATTAGTATAAACATGATAAAAGGGGTTTGCAGTAAACACCATCATGATGTGTAGGGGTTGATGAGTTCGTGAACTCTAACCAAAATGTAATGTTTTCTCTTTTTTTAGCGTTCGCTAGGGTCTTTTCAGGACTATTTCTTTAAAGATATACAGACATACCATAAGAATACTTGCGCTCTATAAACCCCGTCTGAATGAAGTAACTGGTGTGGATGAATTGAAAAGATTGTATCACAAATCTACCACTGCCATTTTGAAGAAACTTATTGATGAAACTGACACAATTAAAGCTATTATGTCACAATTCAGCAGATAACGTAAAACGGTGTTTCCTATTCCAAGTCATTACAAATCTAAACTGAAATAGCAGAAATAGTGTGGCATATGATTTGTATACCAAAAATATATATATTTGCCTCCATGATAGTAAATAGGATTTTAAAAAATCCATGCTAATCTTTTAAATGAGCGTTTTAAGCATTACAATTAAGAGAGCATTATGACAAGCATGTATGTGCAATATGATATTAGGATTCCATGCTACAAATTCCGTCACTCCTCCATCACTTGTTTGTCACTCTATTTGTAACGCGTGTTATTACTCCAAGTGGCAAAACAATAATGTATGGTGGCCCATATACGACGCATTATTTTGTTGGGGTAAAATAAGTCCTTTTCAAGACTTTGACGTGTTTTTGCTCCATCTGACCTTTTTTTCTCAGAATTTGATATAATCTTTTATTCAAGCAGACTGTAGTCCCGATTGGGCAATATGCTAGCATCATTTTATAACTTAATCTATTCATTTAAATGCAAAAGCGCCTACTTGGCAGCTATGCTATGGCCGGGTAATAATATTAGATAATTTGCCTCGCGCCTCTGAATATACTAGAGAGATGGCGGGCTTAAATGCTATTTATCATTATTATTATTATTATTATTATTATTATTACTATTATTATTATTATTATTATTTTTATTATTATTATTATATATTAATTATTAATTGTGAAAAATACCAAATTGACCAAATAGGGCACAGAAATTATGACAAGGTAACTGATTAACATTAATTTTGTGCGAATGAAAACTTTTTCAATTTTGTCCTCTTTGGGCCACCATAGTATATCACAGCATCGAGGTGTTAAAGGTCCAGCCGCATTTCGTATGGTTTTCATTTTAGACCTAATGAAGTTCCAAGATCAGAGATTTGTGGTTAAGAATTGGAAACACACTGATGTAGTGTTACCATGGTTACTATTTTGTTTTTGAAAGATCGATGTTTGTTTGTTATTCGCTGTCTTTTCTTTGCTTGGTATTATGATTTACCGTTTTGTAAAACAAAATTAGGCATGTCAACAATAACCAAGGCACAGTTGTTATGGCTGCGTTCTACTTACATCCATTGCTATTCCGTCGAATAGAATTCCTTTATTGATTTCAAAATTCTATTTCTCTATTTATTTATTCACGCATCTACCTACTCGTATACTTGTTCATTTTTTATATTCATAAATATATAAAATGAAACACAAACACTATTCACGTAACTATGTTAATCAATTTTTCTGTATTTCTCTACTCATGACGTGCATCGAGCGTTCTTTGCATAAAATTTATCCAAATTAATGTACGTTATGTCTATTTATTTACTTTTCAATTTTGCGGTTTTTTTTATAATTTGATATACAGTATAAAGTCATTCAAGAAAATGTATGTACCAACAAAAAGGGTAATATAGTTCTTTAGGGCTGTCGAATGTACCATCAAAGAAAGAAATTCATATATTATGGGGCCTAAAAATATTATAAAAACGCGACAACATTATTAAACTTTGATATGCAACAACGTGACTTTCAAAATCGCAATCAAGCTTAATCATTCTAACGTGAGCGGGCGCTATTCAGTTGATTAATGCATCTTTTCCCGATACCCGAAAGCAAATTGGGTCATGGACGCCCCTATACCTAAAATTGATTTTGCAGCTTTTTGCGTTGGCAACTCACACTAGCAGACTCCATTGGCGTATGCATGAGGGGGGAATGGGTGAAAGTGCGATGACTGATATCTGGTTTGATAGTTGTAAACAAGTAAACAAAATTATACCTGACATGCGGGCTAAAATAAAATTCTGGGAAGACCAGAGGAAATATCAGCTGGTATCATTGTTATTATTTTCTCATTGAAATGATCACGTACAATTTCCTTTATCGTGACTTCCTTGCTGATTAATCTATTATTATTCAACCATTGTTCATAATCCGTCGTCATTTATCTTGGTATAATAATAATATTAGATTACTTTACAGTTTTATGCGTGTAGTGTCACGTAACAATATGCAATGTTGAAATCAGTGAACGGATATGACAATAAAAACTATTTTAAAAAGTATACGTTGATGAAATGATAGTTCGTTCTGTTACAAATATCAAATGGTTGTGCCTTTTTTACATTTAATCTAAATAGTGCTGGAGTGCTAAATAGGTAATCTTTAAACATTCTTTTCCAAATATTTTTCCTCTCTGTTTTTTTTAATTGTATACTGGAAGTTGTCTAGGAATGCGGTAATGGTTTACATTATTTCAAACAACGTTATATAGATAATTTAAGTTCAGATCTATTTACATCAATATTTTAAACAATATTGAAATATATCTTTAAAGATCGTTAGCAGAACAATTTATGTTTGTGTTACGGGATGCACTTTTTAATATCTGAAAGCGATCAAATTAAGTGATGATAAAGACTTTCTGTGAAAGAAAAAAGGAACTAACCTATAACATCAAAGCCTGCATGAAGATATTCATAATGGCATATTTTTGAAAAGCCATAGCATGATAACCGTACCCAAACTGTAACAGATCTTTTTTTTTAACTCTTGAACGTATAAAATATCAACACATTTAGATTTTCCCTAATGAGCAATTGATGACATATTTACTTCGTGTTGGAAAACTACCATTCTGCGGCGCGGTCGTGAAATAACCAAACGATTGCTCTCTTAAACCTCTCAAAGTAGGTCAAATTCAAGGGTGGTCGTGTAATGATATTATCTGTCAACATTCAAACGGTCAGCGTGGGTCATTTTCGGCGGCTTAAATTCCACGATTATATTCGCAAATTTAAGACGAACTTGCGGAGAATCAAACTATTGTTGACTGGTCGGGGTCCGACGTAAAGAGATGATTCAGAGAGGGGGAGTTGATTGATATAGGGGGCAAGGGATTCACCCCCTTTCCTCTCCTCTGGGCAAAATTATACCTCTTAAGATTTGGACTTCAACCATCGGGCGTACCACTTGATCTGGTACAAGTTAGTTCAACTTTAGCCAAATTATATTTCCGAAAGTGTTTGTCACATTGTTATCTGTTCATTTTATTTTCATTGTTATCATTCTTTCCAATACTGACATTACTTACTACCATTGCTACTTTAATCACAATGATTATTATCAGTTGTTATTCGGCAGAT
Organism: Temnopleurus reevesii; assembly: GCA_036244855.1. Lineage (NCBI taxonomy): Eukaryota > Metazoa > Echinodermata > Echinoidea > Temnopleuroida > Temnopleuridae > Temnopleurus > Temnopleurus reevesii. The sequence continues at coordinate 14,414 of BQKZ01009302.1, forward strand.
TTTCTCTTTATTCACTATGTGTGATTGTAACTCCATTGCATAAAATTGAAAAATTGCCACGTAATATCATGAGTATTTTCTGCGTAGAATTAAAAAAAAATATTGTGCCAGAATTCTTTTTTTTAGCAAAACATTAGTATTCATTATAAAGAAGAAGGCCTTTCTAAAAAAAAAAAAAATAGCATTATCTTAATTAGGTTAAAGAATGATTGCCCTTCGCCCATCGTCCCTCAGAAAATGGCCCGACCTGAACTTTCTATCTTAATTTGTTCTGCTTTTCACTCAAATTGAAAAATTAATGTAAAACTATAAATAAACATGTAAAATTACAACTGAAAAGTAATCTCCAGTTGTTCTTTGACATTCATTTTCACTTCATTCTGAGTTGTATTTCCCTAAAAAAAAAAAGATAGTAAAAAAAAAATTTTTTTTCAACCCGGTCGTCGCTTTTTTTTTTTTTTAAACGGCATTGGGGGCAACCAAAAATTTTTTTTTTTTTTTTTTGGGGGGGGGGGGGGGGGGGGGGCTTATTGAAGATTTATAGAAGGTAGAGTTGTAGGAGAAGTCCAAACGCCGTAGGGTATTCGCTTTGATGTCATTACGATCTCCGCCGATATGTGATGACAGCAAAATGGCAAAAAAAGTTGAATTCCACGGGGTCTCGGATGTTCAAGTATCCACTTTTTTTGTTACTTCTCTTTCTATGGGCTTTCGCTTTGCAACGCGACTGCTATGAAAGACGTTCAATCTATGGACTGCCGAAGCGGCAATTTAAGCATTTTGTCAAAGTAATTTGCCAAAATTAATTTCTAAACAAAATGACTTTTAAGCCACCCAGGACCTCAATAAAATTGTATTTCCCGGTATTCCAGAGCACATTAACTTCCACTTTGGCTGCCCATAGATATAACTTCTTAATTCAAATTCAAATTCAAATCATTTTATTTTTCAATTGTTTTGATAATTCATATAATACAGTCATAAATAATAATGGAAATAACAAATATGACAAAAGAAATGAAAAATAGAGGACCAGCAAAGAAGCGAGGCTTTTTAAGAATGCTGGCCCCTAATAATTACATTAATAATCTATACATAACAAAGCATACACATAAACATATACAGATTATTACATTATAATTGCATATATAAACAGATATTACAAAAATAAATAACAGTAGAGAAGCTGAACAAAGAAACAACATATAGAAAAAACAGACGAGAATAAACACGAAGACAATATGGGAGCAGTTAAAGCTCAGAACTGTGAAACGGTAAAATCCTTCGTAGTCGATATCAGTGGTATTTTTGTTTGCGCTTTTCCTTGCATGAAAGTATGTTTAACCTTTTGCTATCAGATACGACGTCTAAAAGTAACCAATTCAATTAACACTTGAAGGTAAAAAGGAAAGATAGAGGCGGCTGTTGTAAATTGGGTTTAGATGCAAGATAGCGTGCAATGGCAAATAATAAATTAGAAATTAGTTCATTATCTGAAGTGTAATGAGCACTAGCACTAATTCACTCTCTCCCTCTCCCTCCCTCCCTTTCTACCCCTCTCCCTCCCTCCCTTTCTACCCCCCTCCCCTTCACTTTATCTCTCTCTCTCTCTCTGTCTCCCTCTGTCTGTCTCTTCCTGTCTGTCTCTTCCTCCCCTCTCTCTCTCTCTCTCTCTCTCTCTCTCCCAAACATACACACACATATATATGGTGTCTCTTTGTATATACACACTTAATAATGCATCTTGTAGAAATGAAATATTTGCTTTTTACTCTCATTAATAAATCGCGAGGAAGGAAGGGGGTGAGGGGTCTACTTAAAGTAGACATTATGGAGATATGATGCTATATCAATATGGGGCACTCAGAAAAACTATAGACCCCTCAGAAGAGCAACCTTTTGGCTGAGGAGGGTGTTCCACCCCATGTGTGGCAAAATAAATGAAATAAAAAATATCCTCTTGGTCATGTCATGTGTCGAATTATCTTTTCTTTAATAAACGGATTTGTGGCCTGGAGGTATATAGCCGTATGATTTGTGGTTAATGAGCGCAAAAAGAAAGGATCGGAAAATGATGGCGCCCTTCTTGTTTACACTGACATGAGTACGTGAAAGTAGCAAAACTTGGAAGCATGGGCTAAATGGGATACAAGGACCCGGTAACTGGTAACATAAATATTTCAAATCAATCGTAAGAGGGACATTAATTGTAGATTAATGTCACGGACCACTGGTCAAGATGATGATATCATCAAGTGATGATAAACCGCAATCTATCATTATGCATGGTCATAATCATATCCTTAACCTGCACGTAATTCACAAAAATAGAAGCATTGTAGTAAAAGTTTGTCCTCGTCTATCATATGTGATGCCATAGATAGCCTTTTTTACAACCAGTATCCTGAAATATTCGGAGATTCAAGGGGGGGGGGGGGGGGATAACGTGGAAAGGCGAAGCACACTTAATTATTTGGTATTGCTGCGAAAGAGGGTATTAAAAGAAATAAGTTTATAAAATTCTATCGATTAGAGAAGATTATTCATGTTAAATCTGTGAAAATGACGGATCCGGAGCTCGAAGTTAACCTTAAACCTTAGATAATATTATTTCCCCTTTATCTGTTTATACGACATTGGATTATGAACTCACGACACCATGCCAAATGTTGCCACCAATTTGTGGAAGACCTATAGTTTGTATACATTTTTCTTGCATGATCGGATTTATGGGGGGACTGCGTTGCATCTTCACATCATTACCTTGACCATTTAGACACTTATGGGCAGATTTGGAGACATCGACGGAAAGGGTGTCCAATTACCCTTGTATTGTTGTTAATTACAATTTTTTTTTATAAAGGAGGAGGAGAGCTTTTCAAACTATCGGCGGTATCTCTATACCATTGACAATTTATCCTAGATCAACCCCTGCCCATCCAGCCCCCCCCCCCCTTCCTCGTCCCCTCCGCCATATATTTGACCAGACCAACGCTACTACACACAACCAAATACTTTTGTTTTCATTGCAAAATTGACATGAAATAGATTCCATCTCCCAGGGGCTGATGCTTAGAAATGGGAATAAAAATGAAACAGAAATGGTGCAAGAATAGAGCAAGACCATTTTGACATTCTTTATGACTTCTTCGGGGGTACATTTCAGGTCAAATCCTTCCATATTTATTCAAGTGAAATCGGAAGGTTGGATGCAATAGATGAACTCTGATATAGAGATGAAGAAAAGAGGTGGAGATACATGACGTATGTTTATCGTGTTTTTTTAGAGATCGGAAACAAGGTTTAGACATATTGATGATGGAGGTGCAGCGAAAGACAAGGGAGTATATAGATATAGATATAGGTAATTTCAATGAATTTAGAATAATAACAGTGGGTCTACAAAATTGGTGGTGGAGGCTGGTGACAGGTAGAAAAGGAGTGCCCAAATGATGCGCATATACTAGTTGCGCACTCGTCTTCTGACACCAGATGCGCACTCGTTTTCTACCGTCCAAAACCCTCCGTCAACCAATTTTGAAAACCCACTATTTATTCAAATGAAATCGGAAGGTAGGCTTGAAGGGTGGTTGAATAGATGAACTCTGATATAGAGATGAGGAAAAGAGGAGGAGATACATGACGTATGTTTATCATGTTTTTTTCGAGATCGGAAGCTAGGTTCAGACATATTGATGATTGAGGTACAGCGAAAGACATCGGAGGACAGGTCAGGTCGACGGAATTTCAATGAATTCAGATTGATATAAGTGAATTTTCGAAATTGGTGCTGGAGGCTTATAACATACATTAATTAGTCGCGTGATATGCTTTTGAAATCATTACAACGATTCGGTGTATTACAAGTACACGTGACAATAATTTCTTTTGGTGGCTTGTTTTGAGTGACTTTGGGCTATTTTCCCGGACGCCCGGCTATCAGCACCTCATCACAAAGCCGACCGCAAGGTTTTCAGCTTCTGTCGCCTCCGTGACGCAACCCCTGACTTGTTCTTAAATCAGGACTACTTTTATCTGATCCCCGATTAGGTTAACCTTTCTCAACAAAATCACATGAATCTTTTTGCTTCTTTTACATGCTTTAAAGGCAGAAAAATACGTTTGCACAAATTACGGTTATGCCTACAACTTGTTGTGTACCTCAGATATGCCAAAAAGTATTTTGGTCGAATGTAGTCCAGAATATTTACTTCAAATAGAAATCTATTCCCTCATAATTCATCTTCACACTAACGGTATCGCGATACTCCAAGCGCATTACCACATACACACACACAACTTTGTAAGAGCACGTACAGTGTGCACTTCAATACACTGCCGCACCATGCGGAACACGCACTGAGCTCTTGCGCTATTGGTGAACGAGCGGTCAACGGCTGTTTTGAATTTCGAACGCACTGTCCATTAATTCGAGGTCCGAATAAAATAATCATTTTTGGAATAACTATAAATGCGCTTATCATGACCAATCTTTGTGCTTGATTGATTGGTGATAAGTTCTAACATTTAGTACTCTTCTTCAACATTACACAACAATCTTGGAAAGTCAACTTTTAAGCTGAAAAAGAAGTATTCTACCTTTAAATCAGGACAACTTTTATCTGATCCCCGATTAGGTTAACCTTTCTCAACAAACTTACAGAAAAATCTCCTTTAAGTTCGCCAAGTTTGAAACTGGCCGCTAGCGAGGTTGCTCCTTAAATTGGCAAGTAACCTCAGACGTCTATTTTTCCCACGCATCTCAAAATACCAAGCGACACTCGAACATACACACACGTGCCTTGTGTACGTAATTGACATGAAAATGACACATCATCGCGGAAAGTCTCTCGCCTGAACATGGCGACCATTTTTACCTCTCACATTCCGTCGGCCCTGAACATGAAACTCGTGTCAATTAAAGGTGGGAAAAAGCTTATTCCGTTCCACGCCATGTTGAATTATCAGCCGAGCTAAATACACCCAGAACCTTTCACGATCGTTTTATTCTCAACGTCTTTGATTTTTAAGAACTTGGAGTCTTCCTGCCAGGTCTCTCCGTTGTGTGACGTCATCTTAGTCTGTGCGTGACATATCCCAGGGACCAATGCGTTGAAAAGGCAGTTAGCCGGCCGGGTATTTTTGTAGCATCTTGCTTTAAATTGTTATCATTTTGAATTTAAGGAAAATCATTTCATCTTTATAATCTTTTATCAACCTTGCTTGGCTGTCAAGATGTAGGCTATAGAAGATCGAAGGAAAAAATGAACAATGATTTAGACAGCAAAAAAAAACAAACACCAGACGAACCTTTCGGATTATAATCTCAAGTCGTGCTTCAATATTTGATCTTATTGGGTATTTTGTCTAGTTTTCTAAAAGGATGCACACCCAAGATTAGAAAAATGTGATTTTAGTGTCACAACTCAAGTTCGAAATGCGTTTTGGAATTAAATCCTTCAAATATGTTTATATTGTCTTGAGGATCTGTCTAGACTTTTCTTTTGGATATCATTTTTTAGAAACTTGGCTTCCAGTTGGCTTTTATTTTTGTATTTTATTTCATCTTGGAGAGCATGAATCATTCTTTCTTTCATTGTAGTTGAGAGTCATGTTTAGCCGAATTAAAAATATTGTTACGAGCAAATTAGATCAAAGCAAAGGTACAATTCCTGTCGTGCACTCTCATCGCTGTAAATGTTTTGCGACTTGTCCTGTGTTTATCTTAACCGGTACCCCCCCCCCCTCAAAAAAAAAATGAAAATAGTATTAAACATTCAGTTTGGAACCTTTTTTGTCTCACCATGAAATCATCTTAAATACTTCACGTATTGTAGACGGAATTATCTTTGTTCGTTTGTCCTTCTAAAGACGGGGAAATTGCTTAAAATTTCCACTTTTTCTTCAAATTAGAAGGTCTACTGCATGGATTCGAGCAACGGTTGATTCGAGGTTGCTTCGTTAAATTTATCACGATGACCATTGGGTCAACGATCAGCTCTTACTAAATGCTATGAAATCCTAAATTTTGATTGGAGGAAAGGCACTATCTCTGACTCTTGATCATGTGGTGATTTTCGGAGAATGACTGCTTGTCGTTGGAACAAACTTAAGATGGGTCTCCATGGCTAACCCTGTTACTGCCAAGATGCGACAGGCGTTAAGCTGTGACGCTCATTGTCAGGTTCTTGTTAATTAAGAACGTAACTGATACATGTGTCGATAAAAGATATCTATCGCAGATTACTTTAATCATCACTGTCTTAAGGCATGGCGGTTATGACCAGAATTTCGCACTCTTAGAAAAAAAAATAGTTGTCCCGTGTTCTATCATTAAAGAAAATCCTTCAAAAGAATTTAAATTACTTTGAACTGCCAGTTTTTGGATACTTCAGAACCATTTATGAATGAATCTTGAGCATGTGATTTGCTTCTAGGAGTCCCGTTTCGATGACTTATTAAGGTTCTAATTTGCACACTTTATTTTTCTAAGAGTGACTGTGTATTTGATACGTTCGTCGATATTCATCGCTAGCTTCAGGCATGGTAGTCGTGTGGAGAATCTCTAGTATTAAGTTTCATCTGTCTGTACGAGGCTCTTCTGACAGTTACGTCATAATGATTGACAAATATCATGAAAGGTCATGAAAATTCGTAAAAGGTTTTGCACTTTTTTTATTTCATTCATTTGAAGTAAACGTTCAGCAATTAATAAAAGTACATAAACGGTGCAAACTACGGAAAGGGTGCAATAGTGTACCTTTTAACAACCTCCAGCGGACACTGTGTTAGCTTATGTTTTAAACTCATTGTTTGATATATTTTTTTTCAAAAATTATTTTATTCTCCATTCATTGATAACACATATAACACATATATATCAAATACAAAACAAACACAAACAAATGTTATCTCATGATATTACCAAACATAGTATAGAAATCGTAAAATGCTACCTTATCAAAATAATGTTACCTTTTGTTTGAATAATAATTTTATCGAGAACTAATATAGAGAATGGAAATTATATGTATATAAAAGACTCAACAGAACAATTATGAT
>BQKZ01009307.1:12547-22967 GCA_036244855.1 Temnopleurus reevesii
AAAAAAAAAAAAAAAAAAAAAAGAGAGAGAGAGAGACAGAGACAGAGACAGAAATAAGAGAAAGGAACAGAGAGAGAACATGGGATGAGTGATGAGAGCCTTGATGGAAAGAGACAGTAAAAGAGAATAAGAAAAGGAAAAGAACATGATGATATACATCATTGACATATTTTTAAAGAATAATTATCACCATCATCACCACCATTATTACCATTATCAACCCCACCATCATCATAATTACTACCACCATTATATTTCCCCTATCGTCACCGTAACTATTAAAGTAATGATTGCAATCATCACCATTACCATCATCATTATCACTAGCATCACCATTATCATCATCATCAACACCAACAACAACATCACAATCAGAGTCACCATCACCATCATCATAACAATCGTTGCCGTCATCATCAACATAACAGTCATCATCACCGCCGTCATCATAATCATGATCACCATCAGTAACATTTCCATCATCATTATAAACATTATCACCATGATCATCACTACCATCACCATTATCATCACTACCATCAATATCATCAGTATCACCATCATTACTACCATCATCATCATCATCTTCATCGTTGTCACCGCCATCATAATTGCCATTTCCTCATCAACATCTTATCTCTGTTATCATTAATTCATATAATCACTTTCAATCTATTCCTCTTAAATTATAAAGTTTTGGGCGTCTTCAACACCATCATCACGACCATCTCCAGAATCATCATCATCATCATCATCATCACCATCATCATTATCATCATCATCATCCCCATCATCATCATCATCATCATCACCATCATTATCATCATCATCATCATTATCAACATCATCATCATCATCATCATCATCATCATTAACATCATCATCATTCTCAAAATTGTCATTCACTTATCCACATGTTATCTCCGTTATCCCTATTTCATAAAGACTTTTAATCTCTGCCTTCTAACAATAATGGACGAGCACCACTCATTACTTTTTGACATGAAGGAACTTTTAATTGTTAAATATGGAGTCTAATAACATTTTCCTGCATCATGAGTGATGATGAATACATTTCCGAAATTAATCGCAAGATATTATATTATATAACTTATCAATCCTTAATGTTGTACTGCAATTCCATTATATTGTCAACAGTCAAACCGACAATCACATTTTCTGCCGCTAAACAAATGACACCTCGAGAATGTTTAAAGAGAAGTATTTTCCCACTTCCATCAAATTTTATAAAGAAAGAAAAATCGTTTTTTTAGATATTAGAATGTAGTTTTCCATCTTTTTTACACCTGTCTATCTTTAATGAAAAATGATGCTTGATGGCCCTTAATCAAGTTCAGTTTACGTTTTAATCATGCTCAATTTTCTTACAAGAGTTCTTCAACGCTTTGTAGGTAAATGCCCCAGGAAAAAGTGTACTCACCCCCAAAACACGAAATAATGTACGCTCCCTTGTAACGCCATTCAAATCGGAACTGGCTTGTGATTATTGCATCTGCACTGTTCATTACACGTTGCACGGATATATTGTCACATGACCTACTTTATTTAATATATATCTCGTTCCAAATAAAAATGCTGCAAAGTTCAGTATTTTGGGATATCATCAAGCAAGTTTGATGCTGTTGACAGAATATAGTTATTGGAATAATTCTTTAAAAATGGAATTCACACATTCACCGATCACAGACCACTGTGCATTTAGTAAATGTTTTGTTTAAAAAAAAAATACACATTTTCTTGGGCATTATACATAGTATTACAAACATGACCAAATCTTAGTGAGTGTAAGTATTGAAAATGGAATGTGTTGGTGAATATATAAATTTTAAAGACAATACTTTACGAACCACGTTAACTTTTAAATACTTGCGGCGATAAATAAGACACTTTTAGTGTGGAGACTTAAAAATGTGTTTCATAATTGTTTATGTTTAAGACATATTTTTAGTGAACTGATGTCTGCTTATATGGTGATGGGTAGTTATGGTGGTTTTTCTATTCAAGATTCAAGTGTTGGGGTGTATATATATATGTGTGTGCGCGCGTGTGTATGTGCGTGTATGTGTGTGAAGGTGTTAGGTATTTGTGTGTATTATGTGTGTATGATTTTTTTTTAAATTGAGAAGTGACGGCTTCCTTAACCAAAGCTTTAGAGGGACACATTTATTGATAGCGAACAAAAGTTTACCCCTCCGGAGCTTCTTGTAACAAAATTATTCTGGACCGTATCTCCCTCTCTCTCTTTCTGTATGTGCGTTTGTGAATGTGTATGTGTGTGACTATTTTTATACGTACGTGTGAGTCTATGTGATACGTGTGCGTTTTGTATGGTGGTGTGTAGGTGCATTTGTGTATGTATGTGTGTGTTTCCCTTTGAGGAAATATCGGACATCTTTCAAAACTTCGTGTCGTTTAAGCCTGCTCTTGTTCATCTTCCTCCTCGTCAAACTCGCCCTCCTCTTCGGCGGTGGCGTCCTGGTACTGCTGGTACTCGGACACCAAGTCGTTCATGTTGCTCTCAGCCTCAGTGAACTCCATCTCGTCCATACCCTCACCAGTGTACCAATGAAGGAAAGCCTTTCGTCGGAACATAGCGGTGAACTGCTCAGAGACGCGCTTGAACAGCTCCTGGATGGCGGTGCTGTTGCCGATGAAAGTGGCAGCCATCTTGAGACCACGAGGTGGGATGTCACAGACAGCGGTCTTGACGTTGTTGGGGATCCATTCGACGAAGTAGCTGCTGTTCTTGTTCTGGACGTTGAGCATCTGCTCGTCGACCTCCTTCATGGACATGCGGCCACGGAACATGGCAGCGACGGTGAGATAGCGACCATGACGAGGATCACAGGCAGCCATCATGTTCTTGGCATCGAACATCTGCTGGGTGAGCTCGGGGACGGTCAGGGCACGGTACTGCTGACTTCCACGGCTGGTCAGCGGGGCAAAACCAGGAATGAAGAAATGAAGACGAGGAAAGGGGACCATGTTGACGGCGAGCTTGCGAAGATCTGCATTCAGCTGTCCAGGGAACCTAAGGCAAGTCGTGACACCGCTCATCGTAGCAGACACAAGATGGTTCAGGTCACCATAGGTCGGAGTGGTCAGCTTCAGGGTACGGAAGCAGATGTCGTAGAGGGCTTCGTTGTCGATGCAGAACGTCTCGTCGGTGTTCTCGACCAGCTGATGGACGGACAGCGTGGCGTTGTAGGGTTCCACGACAGTGTCAGAAACCTTAGGAGACGGTACAACACTGAAGGTGTTCATGATGCGGTCTGGGTATTCCTCACGGATCTTGCTGATGAGGAGGGTCCCCATACCAGACCCGGTGCCACCTCCCAGGGAATGGGTCAGCTGGAATCCCTGTAAAAAGAGAAGAATTTACAATGATGTTACGTTGTGTCATGAGTTGTGTTTAAACATCCAGTTACTTGTTGAGTAGAATTGTTGAGGATCTCTTTTTTGTGGTTAGAATATAATAGGAGAAAGCAATATGCTTCAGACTTCTTTTAAACCTCCTCAAGGACTGGTTTAATTAACCAATTATTTGACATCTCACCCTATGATTATACTGCAATGGAGGAAGAATTTTGCTCAGACTTCGTTAAATTACTCGTTGTGTAGTGGTTCTGACTCTCGCCTTTTAACCAGAAGTTCGAATCCCACCCATGGCGTACATTTCCATCAGGGAGAAACGGCTGCACTGCTATAGCCATGGCAATAATGCCGCAATTGTAGAGCACCTCGGGACTTCTCATGAAGAGGTGATGTGCGCTATATAAAAGCCATTAATTATTATAATTACTATTCACTGTAACATCGGTATGAGAAAAAAAAATTATATCCTCACCTGAAGGCAATCGCAGCTTTCAGCATCCTTGCGGACAACATCAAGAACAGAATCAACCAGTTCAGCGCCCTCTGTGTAGTGTCCTTTAGCCCAGTTGTTACCTGCACCACTCTGACCAAAGACGAAGTTGTCCGGTCTGAAAATCTGACCAAAGGGACCAGATCGAACAGAGTCCATGGTGCCTGGCTCGAGATCGACGAGCACGGCTCAAGGTACGTAATTGCCACCGGTAGCCTCATTGTAGTAGACGTTGATACGCTCGAGCTGGAGGTCGGAGTCGCCATGGTAGGTACCGGTCGGGTCGATTCCGTGCTCGTCTGAAATCACCTCCCAGAACTGTGAGGTAAATCAGTTGATATGGGTGTCAATCAATATAAAATGCTCAGGATTTTTCATTCATAACAAATATTTTTTTTACTGTATTGAAAAGTCCAGATCCTACCCGGATAATCTGAATTTTTGTATCAGCAATAAGAATTGTAAGCAATACGATATGTGCAAAGTCGCTTTCGTCATACAAAGTCCAGGGTCAAAACCTTTTTTAACTTAAAATAGCAGCTGATCGTCTAGTGAAAAAGTAGGGATGGGGTTGCACTATTCCCTTGTATTTGGGCAATTCCACGGTAACGGAAGGACATTCAGACAAAACAAAATTAAAGTTCAAGGACGCTATAATGTCCTTCCGTTACCGACCTCATTAAAAGGCATATCTTACTACTGATTCAGAGATTCAACAGAAAAAAATCAGGGGTTATTGAAGAACTTTGTTCTAGCCTTCCTTTTGCAAAGTTTGAAATTCTCTTCAATCACATGTTTTCTAACAGATCTTGCTTGAACTTAAACTTTTTTGTCAGAATGTGGGCTCATTTAGCGTGGAATTGCCCATGTATTTGCAATACAAGCAATGTAGAGCTTCTGTAAATTTGCGCGACTATAAAGAGATTATGAAAGATTTGTCATCGCAACAGTTAATTTTTTTTGTTTGTCGTATCAGGGTGAAATACAGAATATATCCAATTTCAAACAACACTGCATATGGCACCCCATTCATCTAACCTAACAAATTACAGGATTTTCTTTTTTGTACAAACTCGAGGTTACTTTGACCTCTTTTCAGTGCAGCGCGTGGGGGAGATGGGCCATGTATAAGCATTGTCCGTTTCCATGGAAACAAAAGTATCCTGCATGGGGCCGCAATCTGGATACCCTCAACCGAAATGAAAAGGATATCGGTGAAAAGAATAGCAGGGTGATAAAAACCGTTCATCAAAAATTGTATGGGTATGCATTTTGAGGTTATTTACCATTGGCTGATTGGTGTAAACATGTCGGATCCAGTAAACTAGTCTACTTGCACGGACACATTCCGAGCAATTTTGCGACTGCGTGATGGAAATATATGTGTTTGAAGTGAAGACTATCACTACCAAGGCCGCTGCCTTATGTAAGAAATACTGATTACTATGTAGTTTTTCTCTCCAGACTCAAGTACTTCCACTTTATCGGGGCGCTAAATGGAATACTTCAACTTTGGTCTGTGAATACAGACTAATATCACACAGACGGGCAGGTGAAGCGGAATTGGTCGAGCAGGAAATATAACAAAATGGAAACCCGCCATTTTGAACGATCGGACACCGTTTATGGTAGGGACCAAACATCGTAAATATTGCTTTCAGACAAAAGATTGTAGATTTTAATACCGTATGTCAAAGGCATCGTTTTATAATATAATAGAGGCAGGTGTCTTTGAAAGTAAAAATATAAATGAACAGTCAATTAAGCATAGCCATGTAGTTGGTAGCATTCTGAATTCATTGTATATATATTATTTTATCGGTGATCGGTGGAGACTTATTCATTCTCGTTTGTAGATTAAAATCATGAAGCTGACTCACACCTTTGCGTTTTTAGGCTGCGTCGACCCAGCATTTTTGACAAAGTGCTCAGTAGGCATATACGCTGATCAGACGGTGGAATGACGTTCGACTTAAGAAGCGTATCTACGCAGAACGTCAGTCCACCGTCAGGGTGACCGTACGATCTGCGTCTTGTGCGTCCAAGGAGCCTTTTGTTAATTTTCAAAAACGCTGGGCCGACGGTGCGAGTCGGTCTTAAAGCTTAACAATTCATATGACCGTTCTTTATTTATTTGTTAGTTTATTAATTCAAATCAAATCACAATAATTGCAAAAGATTCGTCATAAAAATGGGGAAAAAATTATTCAAAAATTAACACTTTTTCTTAATCCCTCAGCACAAGAATGAAAAAGCATTACTCGAGTTTGGACATTTATTTCTTTGAAGTGGCCTGATTCTGAAACTTCTGGCTAGCACATAAAGAAATAATGATCACTCATCTGTTCATTGATACCAAACTCATATACGTCTGATTATGTTCATAGATGATAAAATGGTTAATAAATGGATGAGATAATGAAAAGGTGCTCCTTTGCAAAAAAAAAAAATAGTTTCAAGATTTGGTTACGTCTAAAAATGATCGCCTAAATCAGAATTCCTTCTTTATTTTCTCAAACGAAGCATTTACCAACAAAAAGATGGGCATATCCCGACACTATATCATACTTTATAATGCTGTTACGTGTGTATATGTCTGTGCGTGTGAGTGTGTGTGAGGTGGGGTGTACTTTTAAATGAATATTGAGTGATTCGTGGCTAAAAGGCAGTATAATTTTATTGGTTGCATAGCAACGGCTGGGGGACTGAGGAGTTTTATGGAGTTAAAAATGACTCGTAGATACAAAATCACCAAGATTTCTCACGTACATGAGATCAGGGTATGAATAAGTTATGCAAATTGTAACATAGTTAAAAAAAAGAAAAAAAAAGCGAGCTTCCAAAACCACTGGCGTCTAGATGCGTGTATAAACTTTCTTCTGAATGAAAATAGTTGTGCGATGAACATTTCCCCTTGGATTATTTTGAGCCATTAGGAAGCTAACATGACATCCATGGATTTTAAGGCCGAATCGCACCTTCACGTTTTAGCCTGCGTCGGCATAGCGTTTTTGACAATTTAAAACGTTCCCTGGACGCAGGTGGAGTATCGTTCGGCGTACGCTCCTTTAACATATTGAACGCAAGCCAAATGTCAGTCCACTGTCTGATATGTGTGTGCTATGCGTTTGCGGAGCGTTTTTAATTGTCAAAACGCTGGGCCGACGCACGCTGATTAAAAACACAAATTACGACCAACAGATGAAATAGTTTGAAGTAAATCGGACAATAAATAATAAAGTTATCAATCTTTCAATGATATCACTCACCAGTGATTTTCATGTAAATTGACAACTTTTTGGTATATGACGTATGCCATGCACTCCTCTGCCAATAGTTTATTATACCTGTAGTTTTAAGACCCAAATATTTTCGACCCCTTAACCAAAAGAACTTTTCTATTTTATCGATAAATATTGCATTTATTGATTCAACCTTTTGGATATGTTAAAGAATATGCATTCATGGGTTAAAACGGATTCTTAAAAACAATAAGTTAGAACAGGATATAACAGTCGAGAATTAGAAGTGCATGATGTGACCAAATTTTTCCAATTTGCAGATTATCACGGCCAAGTTATATCATGGAATCGTGAGGGGATTTGTTATTCATCAACATCTTAATGATCATGATCATCATAACCATCATGATGATGATCATCATCATCATCATCATCATCATCATCATCATCATTATCATCATCATCATAATTTACTGCAGAAAAAAATATCATGTTTTTCAACATTTCAAAATTATGATTCATCAACTTTATTTAAGAAATTAAGTTAAGTTTAGAAACTCAATTTAAAAGAAAAAACTGTTACCTTAGCACCAATCTGATTGCCGCACTGGCCAGCCTGGACATGAACGATTTCACGCATGTTGATTAAAAAAAGTTGCAAAAACTGACAAAAAAATAATTAAAAGCTGATTGCTCTTCAGACGTCCCAACCGTCGTTTTGTATGTGTAGATTGAAAATGGTTGATAAATGGCCGATATTTGCCTCTTTATTGTTCAGAAATGCGTACCCGGTAACGATCCTTTATAGAAGCGTTTCCAAGGCAAGCTTTGGGTGGTGTCAATAAATCGTTTGAATTAATATGATTTCATATATGCATAAATGCACAGTAAGGGATCGTCTTAAAAGCGCGTGAGAACTGCCGTTGAAATTGACGGCTCAAAAATGAATTAGGTGAATGAAATCAATGCGATTTTATACATCTACTGCTAAATTACCGGATAGGTAATACAAAAGTGGAATAATAAGGAACTCATTTAGAACTGATATGACTTTAAACGACCTCAGAGCCATCATGATATCGCGGCTGTAATATTAGACCAGTTGAGGACTGAGTGGTTTGATAGCACCCACCTCTGCATATTCACTTACACTGTACACACAGGGACTGCACTCCACTCAACCATAGAGTCCTTACATTACCCTCTAATATGTATACCCNTAAAATATTTTCCACACTTTAGGTTATAACTTTTCCAAAACTTGTTAATTTTTCGTACAATCTTTTGTACAACATATTCATGATATCATGTTTCTTTTTAAGTGGATTTGAAGACAAAATTTGGCGATAAAAATATTGGCTTTTACCAAAACCGTACTTGGGCTTTAAAGCCTACCCAGTATAATAGTTTAGCATGATTATAAAACAACAAAAGCAAGTTGAATTTTTTCCAACTCGTAAACATCACAGTGAAGCGATAGCTGTTCATACAAAAAAAAATGTTGGATTTTTTTACCAACATATTTATTTTGTGGGTATATCTGATGTAAAACATTTTATTAAGACCTTCTGAAGAATGTTGCCTTTTTAATTTCGAATTATGTGAATATGTAGCCTACATCTGAGATGATCCCTGAATTCATAAATTGAATTGATCATCATCACACCGGCATTCATCTATTATCATAATGCGATTCATCAAAGCTGGCACCATGGCAACGCATAAACTAAAAATCACGTGGTAGTAAACCCACTGACTGCGCATGTGTGAATTGTAATGGCCAATTGTGAGTGGGGTTCCCATGGGCGATGTTTTTCTAGTAGTTCTTTATAATTTATCTTTATGATAATAGATATACAGGGTGTGTCAATAAAAACGTTTCACTTTTTAAACGTTCGTCAAAATTGCAACTTAAGATGTTGTGAACAGTTTATTTCCATTAAGGTATCAAAAATGCCTTGTGAAAATCTTGTGACAAATTTAGTGATCACGAAAATTGCGCCATTCAAAGACAATTGTATTGTAAAAGTCTTAGGAAAAGTCATAAATTTATATAGTTAGTTGATTTTATATAGGTTTTAGTAATATAATTTGTTTATGCATGGACATGATCGACAGGAATTATATCAGGGGTTATTAAAAATGGTTATTTGACGACTTAAAAACTGATTGTTCATTTGATTTGAGATTGAAAACCTAACATATTGTTGACTGTTTTATATTTTCTGATTCAATGAATGATTGACCGTTTGGTTAATTGTTTTAAATTCTTCTGGAAATATCGAATGAATGAATGCTTGATAAGTTGAATTATTTAAAGATGGAGTTTTCGGTACCTGTTGGCTGACTTCCTTGAAAATGTCTTTGGGATAAATTTGTTTCCCTGTTTGGAATACGTACACTTGTACATTAGTTTCTCTTGCCCCCCCCCCCCCAATTTGGCGCCCCAAAATACAAAAATTTGGATTCCATTACATAATATTTGGCGCACTTAACTCTGACGGGGAGGGGCTCGCGCCCCAGAAGTCCCCCCCCCCCCTGTACCAAGGTGAACGCATGATAACCACTTCATATTAGCTCAATTGACCTTGTAAAATATATTGTCAGCGCGGTACAAAACGTCATAATTTTCAGTTGGACCCTGAACTATGGCCACGCATGCGCGCAGGGCGTTTCTCTGGAAACGCCGGTAAATAAAACGTAAATGAAACGAGTATAAATCAACAAAACCTCATTTGATTATTATACAGACATATCACGTACACGCACAAAGCGGAGTGAGCTTGAACTTGATCAGAAAAGGACAAAGTATTTAAAAGAAAAATTAGTTCAAAATGCGTGAAATCGTCCACATCCAAGCTGGCCAGTGCGGTAACCAAATTGGTGCAAAGGTAAATAATTTGTTTTTAATCATTAAATAGTCTATATGTTGAAATTCTATGCAACATTTTTGATAATTCATACTGAGGTGGGGTGGTGTACATGCGTAGCCTACTTCGAATAAATTTTTCTGTACATTTTTTTTTGTTAAGGCTCAACTTTACCTAGATCATCTTAATCATATACCTACCGATATTGCTGTAATAATGTAAATGGGTATAATCCTAAACTCTAGATTAGAGCGAAATAATAATTAATTATATAAGATATATTTTCCCTGATAAATTGCATGTGTGTTTAACTAAATTTTTGAACGCATTAAATTCATGGTAACCGGACATCTGTTTACGTCAATGCTGTAAACATTCATAGAAAATAGCAATGATGCACGGTACGTGGGACTTGGTTATAA
>BQKZ01009308.1:0-15117 GCA_036244855.1 Temnopleurus reevesii
ATGCATAAAAGGTGTCATACTCTTCTCCTACATAAAATGCTCCAATTCATTAAATGAATATTATTTGTTTTCATGATTGTTTGCAATCATATGACAGAATTTGTTTCAACTGTATGATAGCCTTACTAAATACATCTTTGACAAACTTTTATACCCGGATAGGACTGAGACATACACAATAAGATTACTTCCCCTATCATTGTAATGTTAAATTTTAGAGAGTTATTTAGATAGAAATAGAAAAGAATAGTAAAGTAGAATATGAGTTAAAGTCTTGCATGCTAACATACCTATTCAACAAATAGGCACAAATGTGTTTAATATCATTCTGTATTAATGTGTAGTGATTTTGTACAAATATAATATTTCATAATACATGTAGTCCTTTTTGTGATGAACAATTATTTCATTTTTGTTTAATTTTCTAAACCCTTTGGGATTTATAATTTTTCTTGCAGCCTAACCATCAAAGATGTGAATGACAATCTGGACTCAATATCTTTCAACAATGCATCAAAGAAAAGAGACTTGGTGAAGCAAAGTTTCATGACACTACTCCGGAATACCAGTGCTATAGAACAGAAATGGCTGATTCGCATGATAATGAAGGTAATGATGGCTGTTTTCTTTTTGTATTGCTAACTTCAAGTAGCTTTCTATGCTACTAACACAGAATGTACTGCTTTCTATAGTAAACTAGGAGTTTGATTTGTCAAAGTTTATTGTTTTCTTTTGTTTGTTTATACATGTATGTACACCCACCATTTTCCCGATGAGGGGCCAGCACTTTTATGAAGATCAATTATCCAGTATTGTATGATCTCACATTTTTATGATTCTAACAATTATCGTCTTGTACAACTTGGGTGTTGATTACTGTTTACTTCTGTTTTGTTGGTTTTGTCAAATTTTTGTTTTTGTTTTGTATACTGAGAAGTAAATATCATTACTTAAAGAATAATCCACATATCAACCCCAAAACTTTTGATGTGGGTCTAGTTTCTTATCAATAGATCCTTTGCGGTATCTCTCATCATCAGAACATAGAGGACTAACCTGTTGCATCCTGACACCTGATTATGCCTATTCAAAGCCTATGACAATATCCAGATCCCCTAACCTTATGGAATTTTGAGGAAAGAGTAAGAATTTTTGATGATTTTAGGAGAATTTCAAGGCCATTTCGAAATAGTTTTCCTATTGTAGGGGATAATCCTACTACATACTCCTATTGGAATCATGGTCTCATTCCTTTTTTCTGTTATATGGGTTGAGAGGTCTACAACACCACAATTCAATATTCCATGGGTTAACATTGGTTACGTTATTATTATGTACAGGAGATGAAGGTTGGTCTGAGCCAGCAGTCAATCCTTGGCACCTTCCATCCTGATGCAGAAGACTTCTTCAATGTGACCAACAGCTTGGCAAAGGTAAGGCTCAGCATGCCAGGATATTCTCCCTCACTGTGACCAGAGGGGACAAAGGCATCGTACAAAGTGAACATTCAAGCATTATAGACATTGTCACTCATCGAGATACATTTATTGTTATTTAAAAAAATCTCAAATCAAGATGTGTTACCTATGATGTTACATTCAGATTGATGAAAATCAACAAAGAATGCAAAAAGGAAGGAAATTATACAGCCACTATTAAGATATCTATGAAAATTAAAAAAAGTGTTCGCTGTCGCTTTATTACTGCAGTGTTCCAATGTAGTCGGTATTTTTAATATGACTATTTTTTAAGCACTCAGGGTTGATTTTGAAGTCTAATATTTTCACAGCTTACAGTGTAGTTTATGTACACCATAAACCATTTCGGTAGCATTTATAATCTAGCAGTTCTGAATTTTTTAAAATGAAATCAATGTTTAACAATGTCTTTAACAATAGCTACATGGACACAAAAGAAGTGTCCATCCATCTTATTCTGTGGAAAAATGTTAAAAAAAACTCACACCAGGGACTTTCTTTTGTGATCATGAAGCTATTGTGAATGCTTGAATGAAGTTGTTTACTATGTCCTAGTCCTTCGTCCCTTATGCTTATCATGGATAGCCGATATTAATCAAATATGCCATGCACTGAGAAGTTCTAGTTGAAATTATGGATTGTGAGGTGATTGGCATAGCACTATGCCGGTCACCGAAGAATCCATAATTTCGTATAGTACTTCGAAAAATGTGCATGGTATATTTGATTTATATCCTACACAAGTAAACCGAAATAGTCATCAAATTTATATCCTACTTGTAATCAGTCAATGAAATGAATTCCTCCAAATCATCATCATCTACGAGATTAAATCTCGGTTCATTGTCGTTGATTTCTCCACTGGGTGCAGCAATTGTTGTTTATGTTTCGACGACCTTTGATCTCGATATCGTGGTATCGATAGCTGAATATCCAGTTATCGTAAAAGGTGACGTCAGAATATTGACATATCCAAAACTATTTCGAGAATGACGTCACGCCATATCCAATTTAGTTCATGGTGAAAATATTTTTAATCACATGACTGCTCCTTGACCAATGACAATGGATACAATCTTATAAGAAGGATATAACAAACAATATCACCTGGCAATACCGATATCCCACACTCTGTATTTGCAATATCTATTTCCAGTCAACGCTTTGAATACAGACATCAGCGCTAACCTCCTTAGAAAGGTTGGAGTTGGGTATTATTTGACGAGAATGCATGCCTCATTTCAACTGGTATGGCATGTAAATCTTGAAAAAAGGAACATACTGTGGAAAACATTTTGTTGTCTGCTTGTATTGTCTAAATTCATTACCTGCATTTATCGGCACAATTATTTTGATGTTCAGTGGCGCACCTGCGAATCTTATTTAAATTGACAGTAACGGCAAATTAGAGGCATAACAAAATGTTTTTGGTCAACATGTCGACAGGAAGTACTACATATGTTCTGTAGTAAATAATTATAGATAGCCATTGGTTCGATACTCCTTGGCTCATCCAAAGGAAAAGGGAACAATTTGTCCAAAAAGCTCAAAATTTTCATTCACATTATGACTTGTTGATACCTGATCTTTGGATATTTTCTGTGATTTTCTCTGTAGGTTTGCAGTGATCTGTCCAACCCAAGTATCAGATTGAATGAGATTGCTATCAGTGTGTTCAGTCCATTCAGCCCCATGCTTGGTGAAAGAGCCAAAATAAATATGGTAGGTGAAAAATTGTTTGGTGGGTTGATATCTTAATATAGAATATGAAAAATATTAGATCCAGGAATTACTATTTTTACCACAAATTCAATGCCTATCATATTTTAAAAAATTTGTTGATATTTGAAATTACCCTATTCGCATTTGGCAGCACGGAAGCTTGCACATCAAAGGTTCAAAGTTATGTATTCACAGTATTACTTATCTTTTTATTTATACTAGATGTTTCACATTCATTACTCTGAGCTGTGACTCCATTCTTTAAAATCTTGTAGACGTAATCTTTTCCTTTCGTAAATAGATGTCTGGTGTTACAGAAAACTTGTTATTTTTAATAAACCTAATTTTTCCAATATTGGAAGGAGCATTAGATGCCTTAAAGGTCCACTTTTATGACAATACATGTTGACTTGTGATGATCTATGATACCCTTACCATCACCTTTGTGAGTGAGAGAGCTCCCAAATGTTTCCATATATTTTGTAATAATTTTTCTTTATATTTTAGAGAGACATTTTGGGAACGCCCCTAAAAATTCTCTTCATATGCAAAGAACTGTATATGAGGTCATATACAGTACTATGCATATGAAAAGAATTTTTAGGGGGCATTTGTGGAAATCCCTTGGAGAGGAACTTATTTGATTTACAAAAGATNGGGAATGCATCATTTTTCAAGTCTGGTGAAGTTCTCTAAGAGATATCATTTCCATATGCCAGCAGTCAATACCACATATCCAATGTATTGTTGTTTGCAGTTATTTTGCAGGTAAATTGTATTTTAATGCCTTTTAGGTCACATGATTATTCTGCATCATTCGGAAAGAGCCCAATGGAAGGCAGCTTGACACCATATATTGCAAACTGTTTCAAGAGGTCAGTAAAAAAAAGCCACACATTTTGTCAATTTAAGTTTTATTTCTGTAAAAGAATGTTTTTAAGGAATTTAGTGGTGGACCATTTTTAAAGTCCACCTAAATCATAAATTTACTATATGATACAATTAGTTGAGTGTGTTAAAACTTTAAATCATTTGTTAAAGATGTTAATTCATTAATGTTAAACAAATATGTCGATTATACTGTTTCAATATTATTGATATACTAGAATTCTTTACCGTCTATTGATTCAGCAGTTTTTGCACAAAATAGCATTCTTAAAAGATTTTCTTCCTTTTTATTCACAGTGATATTCATTCTTGTATTTTGGATGGGGAGATGTGTGCATATAATGCTGATACCAAGGCTTTCATGTAAGTTTTCAAATTAATTTTAAAGATCAGTGGTGTGCACGCATCATTGTGAGGAGCTCTATTGGGGAGGGGCTGATTTACAATGGTGTTGGTATGTTGCAGATAACTCTATAGTCATTAGTGGACTGATGTCATTGAAGCATGATCATTGTTTTTAAAAGGTAATTCAATTTAACAACTCTATGGTCAATGGAAATGTCTTTTGTACTAATACATGGACTAGTCAGTATGAAGTAAAAAATGAAAATATTTCATGACTGTAAATGCTAACTGATTAATTTAGGGTGGCTTTAGTATCATTTTCAATGGGGGCCTTTATTTTAACATTGGCAATGGCATTTGGATATGGGGATGTTTACGTATATGAAGATGTATGTTTTAAAAGGCAAACCAGAAAAAAATTGTGATTTTTTTGCAGCAATGCAAATGTTTCCAGATATATATTATGGTTCACTAGCATCTACCAGTTCCTGTTTAATACTAGAATTTACATTTCCTTCATGGGCATTCTTATTCATTCATTTATATCAAAGATGGTATACACATGTATGTTTACACACAATATATGCTAGTGTTTTTTTTCTGCATTCTTCCAAAATCAGCTCAAAGGGAGAAAACTTTGACATCAAAAGCATGCGGGACGATGAAGGTAAAGTTTTCTCAAACGTGCCAACCAAAACTCCTTAATTTTTTTTATCCTCTTTCGCTTCTTGAGCAAATCTATAGATGTCTATGAATGCAGGGCACCATTGCATTGTACCGGCATTGTCCCTGTCTCCTTAGAAAGTATTATATTATGAAATGAGTTTTATTACATAACACTTCGTATAAGCTTTCAGAGGGTTCCCCATTCAGGCAGTGGAATCTCACACAAGACTAGTTCAAATTCTATTGTTATTTAAATGAGAGACGGGTATATTGTATAAATGGTGCGTTGAGCATCAAACCTCATCTAAATAACAATAGACTTTGAACTAATCTTGCGTGAGATTCCATTGCCTGAATACTGACCAATGCTTATACTTGATTGTTATTCATAGAATTCCAATTATACTTCATAATTATTTGCATAATTTAGGAATTATCTGTTCATGACCGTCATTTACCAGAGTGAATACTGTTGTTGCAGGGATGATGCACTTGCTAAATTGTATGGCGTGCTTACCTTATTTTGTATGGGAAAATAATTATCCCATTGATAGGTGGATACATGTTGGTATTATTGCATTCTGAATAGTTTCATTCTCATTTCTTTTCAGTTCATCTTTATTCAACACTTTCATAAAAGACAGCAAAAAAATGCAATTCTCGGTCTGGAAAATACAATAAACATACAAAAGTTTTATCAAACAAAAGTTTTAGCAATATAAATTCATTGAGATTGATACTCCTAATCCAATGAGAACGTTGAGTAATATGATTTTTTGTTGGCATCCCTGCCATCCATTTTTAGCAGTTTTGTATTATTCTCTATTGAACCTGATTATTACAATTTAATTTTAGTATGATCTCTTTCGTTTTCTTGGGTCAGATGTGCAGGTATGTTATGCTGTCTTTGATGTCCTTCTAGTGAATGATAAAAAACTTGCCAATCGCCCTCTGGTTGAGAGACTAGCGTACCTACCAAAGTAAGCNTCAACATCATTTGCATTTTTGAGACATTATTAAAGTGATGAAAACCCTCTGGTAATGCAATATTTAAATCAGTCCCTGCATCATTTGCCTGTTGATTCTGTAGGTTGAGCGTATGATGGAGCACAAGCGCTTCCTGATTGAAACCAAACTAGACGGTGAGAGGATGCAACTTCACAAACAAGGAGACAAGTATATGTACTTCTCTAGAAGGTTAGTTATCAAACTCATGGCGAAGGGCCAGGGAGAAGAGGGGGAGGCATCAGATGTAGCAATAGAATTATCACATTGAAAGGATGCAGCTCCACAAACAGGAAGATAACTATATATTATATACTTCTCTAAGAGGTTATGATCAAGAAAATAAAAAAGGAAACAACAGATGTACATGTTTTATATTATAACTCATAGTGATTATTTATCTGCTGTGAGTATGCTATGTTGATCGATTTAGTAAGTATACAATTACACTTTATATCTTTTAATTCATTCCCTAATGGGAATTTCAGATTCTATGACAGGAATACAAAGTGTGTTTTTATAAATTACTACAGGTAGTTCATTCAAGTCAAAGAACCTTACATTGTTTGTTATTTTCCACCTTTGTGCTCCATTAAATGTTATCACTCCAAATTTGTAATGCCTGCTTATGTAATTGGCCACTGAAATCATTTAAATCTGCATCTTGTAGCAAAATATAAAACAAGGAATACTTAGAAGCATTGACAACATTGTTCACTGGAAAATGAAAGAGTTTGATCATTTAACAATATTTGTAAGGGGGAATGCATCATTTTTCAAGTCTGGTGAAGTTCTCTAAGAGATATCATTTCCATATGCCAGCAGTCAATACCACATATCCAATGTATTGTTGTTTGCAGTTATTTTGCAGGTAAATTGTATTTTAATGCCTTTTAGGTCACATGATTATTCTGCATCATTCGGAAAGAGCCCAATGGAAGGCAGCTTGACACCATATATTGCAAACTGTTTCAAGAGGTCAGTAAAAAAAAGCCACACATTTTGTCAATTTAAGTTTTATTTCTGTAAAAGAATGTTTTTAAGGAATTTAGTGGTGGACCATTTTTAAAGTCCACCTAAATCATAAATTTACTATATGATACAATTAGTTGAGTGTGTTAAAACTTTAAATCATTTGTTAAAGATGTTAATTCATTAATGTTAAACAAATATGTCGATTATACTGTTTCAATATTATTGATATACTAGAATTCTTTACCGTCTATTGATTCAGCAGTTTTTGCACAAAATAGCATTCTTAAAAGATTTTCTTCCTTTTTATTCACAGTGATATTCATTCTTGTATTTTGGATGGGGAGATGTGTGCATATAATGCTGATACCAAGGCTTTCATGTAAGTTTTCAAATTAATTTTAAAGATCAGTGGTGTGCACGCATCATTGTGAGGAGCTCTATTGGGGAGGGGCTGATTTACAATGGTGTTGGTATGTTGCAGATAACTCTATAGTCATTAGTGGACTGATGTCATTGAAGCATGATCATTGTTTTTAAAAGGTAATTCAATTTAACAACTCTATGGTCAATGGAAATGTCTTTTGTACTAATACATGGACTAGTCAGTATGAAGTAAAAAATGAAAATATTTCATGACTGTAAATGCTAACTGATTAATTTAGGGTGGCTTTAGTATCATTTTCAATGGGGGCCTTTATTTTAACATTGGCAATGGCATTTGGATATGGGGATGTTTACGTATATGAAGATGTATGTTTTAAAAGGCAAACCAGAAAAAAATTGTGATTTTTTTGCAGCAATGCAAATGTTTCCAGATATATATTATGGTTCACTAGCATCTACCAGTTCCTGTTTAATACTAGAATTTACATTTCCTTCATGGGCATTCTTATTCATTCATTTATATCAAAGATGGTATACACATGTATGTTTACACACAATATATGCTAGTGTTTTTTTTCTGCATTCTTCCAAAATCAGCTCAAAGGGAGAAAACTTTGACATCAAAAGCATGCGGGACGATGAAGGTAAAGTTTTCTCAAACATGCCAACCAAAAACCCTTACTATTTTATCCTCTTTCTCTTCTTGAGCAAATTTATAGATGTCTATAATGAATGCAGGGCACCATTGCATTGTGCTGGTATTGTACCTGTCTCCTTAGAAAATATTATGTTATGAAATTAATGAGTTATCTGTTCATGACAGTCATTTACCAGAGTGAATAATTTTGTTGCCGGGATGATGCACTTGCTAAATTGTATGGCGTGCTTACCTTATTTTGTATGGGAAAATAATTATCCCATTGATAGGTGGATACATGTTGGTATTATTGCATTCTGAATAGTTTCATTCTCATTTCTTTTCAGTTCATCTTTATTCAACACTTTCATAAAAGACAGCAAAAAAATGCAATTCTCGGTCTGGAAAATACAATAAACATACAAAAGTTTATACAACATAAATCCATTGAGATTGATACTCCTTATCCAATGAGAAAGTTGAGTAATATGATTTTAGGTTGTCATCCCTGGCATCCATTTTAGTAGTTTTGTATTGTTCTCTATTGAACCTGATTATTATGCCTCCGCCACCGTAAGGTGGTGCCGGAGGCATTATGTTTTCGGGTTGTCCGTCCGTTCGTCCGGATCTTGTTACCGCGTAAGTTCAGAACTACGGGACGGATATTGACCAAACTTGGCTCAAGTATGTATAAGCATGTGAGGATGAAATGATTAGATTTTGGGTTCAGTGGGTCAAAGGTCAAAGGTCACAGGGCCAAAAAACCTGTTAAAAATCACCCAAAATAGCTTGTTACTGCAATAAGTTCAGAACTGCTGTAAAGATTTTGACCAAACTTGACTCAAATATGTATAAGCATGTGAGGATGAACTGAATAGATTTTGGGTTCAGTGGGTCAAAGGTCAANCGTTGAGTAATATGATTTTTTGTTGGCATCCCTGCCATCCATTTTTAGCAGTTTTGTATTATTCTCTATTGAACCTGATTATTACAATTTAATTTTAGTATGATCTCTTTCGTTTTCTTGGGTCAGATGTGCAGGTATGTTATGCTGTCTTTGATGTCCTTCTAGTGAATGATAAAAAACTTGCCAATCGCCCTCTGGTTGAGAGACTAGCGTACCTACCAAAGTAAGCAAAATGTAGTTACTTTGATGATGATGATGGTATGTGCGATTGATGAAAGATCCTGATGATGACGATGATGACGATGACAATAACAATGATGATGGTGGTGGTGGTGGTGGTGGTGGTGGTGGTGGTGGTTGTGATGGATGGTGATGATGATGATGATTATGATGATAGTGATAATGATAATGATAATGATGATGATGATGATGATGATGATGATGATGATGATGATGATGATAGTGGTGATATTGATGATGAAAATAACAATGATGATGGTGGATGTTGATGATGATGATGATGATGATGATGATGATGATGATGATATTAAAGATGATGATGGTGATGATGATAATGATGATGATGATGATGATGATGATGGTGATGATCATAATGATGATGATGATGATGATGATAAAGATGATGATGGTGATGATAATTATGATGATGATGATGATGGTGATGATAATGATGATGATGGTGATGATGATGATGATGATGATGATGGTGATGATGATGATGATGATGGCGATGATAATGATGATGATGGTGATGGTGATGATGATGATGATGGTGATGATAGTGATGATGATAGTGATGGTGATGGTAAGTGTAATGAAGATGAGGAGGAAGCTATTGAATGTCATAATGATGATGGTAGTGATTAGCATGATATTGAAAGTTTTTATAATAATGATGATGGTGATTATCATGATAATGATTAATGATAATAATATTCAGTTCTTTTATAGCGCATAACACATAGCCATAGCATGTCCCTATGCGCTTACACAGCAGAAAGAGAAATAACAGAATGGAGAGTGGAGAATAAAGATCTGCTTTAAAAAGCAAGAAAACAACGTACATTTGATATTGTGCACTGGGCTCATGTACATACAAATTATTTGTTAAATAAATACTTCTTAAGCATAGCCCTATACTTATCTAAATCTGAAATATTTCTCAGGTAATTTGGGACTGAGTTCCATAGAATCGAGGCTGCATGTATGAAAGAGCGTTCACCATAAGATTTGGTTTTTACCGAAGGAACTACAAACAGATTTTGTGTGCTTGATCTCAAGCTACGAGCCGGCTGGTATAAAGTGAACAATTGAGATAAGTATTCTGGAGCTATTCCATAGAAGCATTCATAGGCAAAGACATGTCTAATGTTGATACTGAAATTATATGATGTTCTTCTTGGGAACAAAAAGAAACGTGCCAATTGTCCTTCCAAAGAGAAATTAGCATTAAATCAAATGATATGAAATTTTTCTGATTTTATTTTTTTCCATCCATATTGCTTACAGAGTATTCACCGTGATTGATGGAAGGATAGTCTTGGTGGAAAGGAGAGAGGCATCCACAAAGTAAGTCAATTTGAAAATGTTGGATATTTCAAACACATGTATTGGATTTAGGGTTGTACCAAATTTGATTATATCAATACCATCAAAGAAAGCAGACATAGAGACAACTACACTCATATGCTTATTTATTGAAATGTGCATTGATTATATTGTAATTCTCTCATTGTGATTATTGGCCTGTTTGTTATATCAGACTTAATTGTTACATCTAGCAATTTACAATTGCTTACCCGTATTTGGCTTTCAGAAAGTCTCATTTTTACTTGAAATAATTTTCAAATAACCTCATATTTCTGCCTTGCAGGGGAGAGGTTGTAGAAGCGTTGAATGAAGCTATTGATAGACGAGAGGAAGGAATCGTTGTCAAACATCCAGAATCAACATATCGTCCAGACAAGAGAAAAGGTGAGAGATGAAAGTAGATTTCTCTCTATCACTTTTAATACTACTGGAATGCCTTACTAGCATAGAGTTTCCAATTATAGCACAAATTTAGTCTGCATGTTTCTAAAAAAGGGACAGTCTACAGAATTCATACTCACACTAGGGGTTATGACTTTCCATGCTAAGTCATATTAACCTGAAAGATTAGCTACATGTACAACTCACATTTATTGCCCATTACATACACATATTTTTTTAATTTGTTTTTTTAAAGGAAGTGGATGGCTAAAGATTAAACCAGAGTATGTCGACAATCTGATGGATGAGCTAGATGTGCTGGTTGTTGGAGGCTACTTTGGAAAAGGGGTAAGCAATCTGAAAATCATGAAAGAACTTTGTATTTGTTTTCGTTAGACCTATAAAAAATCTTTAATGTGTGATTATCTTTAGAACTAATATGGCATTTGATAAAGTGGAAGAAATGTTCATGTTATAACTTATCAACTTATGTGACATTTTATTATTTCTTAAAGACGTACAAGCCAAGCTGCCTAGATTTGCAGGGCCAGATATTCTTTTACATTTGATTGATGAATATTTTAAGAATTTGATTATTGAAGCTTGTTCTTATCATTTTAATACATTGAACAGCTAGATAGACTACCATACAATATTTTCATCTTCTAATTTTCTTCTTAGGCTCCTTTCAACAGTCATTTTTTACATTTTCTGTGAAAGGGTATTGAAGTTTTGCTTTCCTCCTTGATTAGTTCTCATTTCAGATGTGCCTATCTCTCCTTTTTTACTCGTTTTTAGCAAACGTTGTCTCACATAACCTATATTCGAGACATGCCCGCACCAGAGTTGTGCTCATGAATGCATATCGCTCTACCAAACCCTGCTGTACCTTCCATGTAGTTCAGCGTGGCTCTTCACTCTTATACTGTGCAATTTTACAGTTAAGGCACCATCTCAAAATGGAGAGTATGATTTGTAGTTTGGTCTCTTTATGACGTTAACTTTCGCAAAATTAGATTATGTCTCTCCCTTTCTATTTGAGTAGTTTCAAGCACGTACCCTGAATTCAATTATAAGGGTATTGAGATTTTGTTTCTTTTCTCTCTTTGTCTAGTTCCGAGCACAGCTCATCTCACATTTCCTGTGTGCGCTTGCAATCCAACCCACCAAGGAAGGAGAACATCCAAAGATCTTCTACTCATTTTGTAAGGTAATGTTTGTTTTCTACCTTATGTTTATACATGGTGGCCAACGAACTGTATATATGCCTTTGCTTGTCTGTGATGATGGAGATTCTGCAGGTGATACAATGAAGGCCCCATTTTATGATATCTAAGTTGTTAGGTCAATGGTTAATCCATACAATTTACTATTCTATGTTTCAGTACATTTTAATGTTTTTATGAGGTGGTGGTGGTGGTGGGGGGTTCCAGAGATTGAAACAACTAATGAGCCCAAATTTTTAATCTTGTTCAAATTACGAGAATATGCCTGTTAAAATGTTGCAGAACAAGAACATTATTTGTATTATATATTTTAGATATTTGCATTAAAGTTGAAGTATATATATACATATGATGAAGGTGGTCCTGACAGACAGGAAAAAAGGAAAGTTTATATTTGTGGTCAGTATTGAAGATGTTTTATTCTAGTGAATAAGTGTTGTAATTGATTTCAATATCACTACAGGTTGGTTCAGGATACACACTGCAGGAGCTGTATGAGTTCAACCAGAAGCTTGCCAAACACTGGAAGAAATATGACAAAGAAAACCCTCCAAGATGGTTGCATTGTACAAGGGTTAGTTGATAATTTATTTCTGAATTCATATACATTCATATTTATTTATTTAAAGCAGTTCACAAAAAATTAATAATTCACGGCCAAATAGCTGATTCCAGCAGATATCATTGACAACAGAAATGTGGGGGTTTGTATAGGGACTTGAACTAATCTGGGGTGAGCTTAGGACCTTCATTTTTTTGCTTGCTTGTGTCTTTCTTCTGTCTTTTGTTTGTAATACTAAAATTGCTTAGTTTCACCGTATACAATAAACGTTATGAGAGTTGTTTTTTCATTCCTCTACAGGAGAAACCGGAACTTTACGTGGAACCACAGAATTCTTTCATTGTGCAAATCAAAGCAACTGAAATCAACTCTTCAACTGCGTAAGTACAAAATAAAATAGTAAATGAAGCATACCGTATATAGAAGACTTGGCATATGTTAAAGTGTTTATACCGACAGAAGTACTTGTATTGAATTATTTTTTTGGACATGATAGTATAATTCTGTGTTCTGAAATGAAAACTAGTATCATACAAAAAATAGTTTCATAATTGCACTGTTACATGAAATTTTACTTGATGCAATGCAGTACATTGTAACTCTTGATTTCAGCGGGAGGTCTCCCGATTTCTGTCCATTTTTACAAAAGCTCCCAAGTCTCCCTCCCCCTACAACACTACACTACAATCTATATAAATGAACTTCCCCTTATTTATCTTTAATGCCAATTAAAATGAAAGCCAAAGAAAGTACTAGAGAGCTGGTATCATCGTAATAGTACATGTATCATCAAACCAAAGTACTTTGTTTCTGATAGAGTATAAAAAAGAATATGGGAAATGATAACTCTTCTCAATTAGGTACAAGACAGGATGCACTCTTCGATTCCCTCGTCTAGAGAAAGTGAGAGATGATAAAGATTGGCATCAGTGCATGACAACGGAGGAGATGGAAAACATGAGACAGGTAGATTACTATAGTAGTCAATATGAACTAATCAATATTCAAAATTATACAAATGTATTTCTAAATAATCTTCTAATGATGAAAGGCACATTGTTACAAATATCACTTTCTGTTTAATGTCCTTTCATCATTAGATTCTTTTGTAATATAGTTGTATGATTTTGAATATTAATTGGTGAAATTGCTTTTACTCATGTGCTACTCTTATTCTAGTGTACATATATATATTTAATCAAGTAGAAAAAATAAATTCTATGTCTAATGGAAGCAAATGAATGTGAACAAAGGCCCATTTGCAATATTTATTTCTGTCTTTTGTATGTGGTAATTTTCATTTAGCAAACTACTGAAGCAAACGCAATTAAATACTGTAATGTTGAAATGAAATACTCTAATGGAATGATCCTGTTAAAAGCTCATTGAAACCATGAAAATTTTCTAGGAGAGTCATGCTCTAACAGGATGACAAAAGTCAATATGAAAAGTAGTAACAAAAAATAATCCTTCTATAACAACAACCTTGGCATACAGTATTGAGACTTTTTGAACAAGACTTGTGCGACTATTATCCACTGCATGAAGACATATTGTTTCATTTGATAGAAGCCACCTGCATGGTGTGAAACTAATTTCATTGAAGAATGAGAAAACACTTACATGTGCAAATTTCTTTGTACTTTTCTATTTCAGCAAGCTGAGGGCAAGTTGACCGGAAGATATGCTAATTTGGATGATGATGAGATCGTGACCAGTAAGAGAAGGAAAGTAACAAAGAGAGTAGATCGGCCTGTCGCTGTACCGTCAAGATTCAGAGCTGCGGATACTTCTAATGTAAAACAGGTCAGTGCAAACCTTGTATCTGAAGTGATATGTTTTTATATAGCTATGTATCCAACAGATTTTGAATTCTAAGCCAGTTGTAATGGAGAACAGGAGAGTTGATGATTTCACCCATTCATATGTTATGCATCATGAACAACCCTTCAAGCAATCCAGACTGTGAGATCGAGGGAAAGATTATAGAAACAATGCATAAATAATTGGATGACAATTTTTCATTTCATTTGAATATACAAAATGACAATATGCAAAGGCCAAGGCCAATACAAGATACTAATTGGCATAGTAACAAGTAGTGGTAAAAAAAAGGAAAAAAAGTGAATTTGAGATCAAGTTCTTTTAACTGATGCTCCTCCCATGGACAAAAGCCATGTGTATAATTGATTAATTGATAATTGATTAATTGTTTTGTTTCACATTTTAATACAAAATAAGACCAGGGCGTTGTTTCACCTAGATAGGAAAGGCTTTAACCCTATTTTAACTGGGCTTTTTCAGACCAAGTTTATACTGGGGGGGGGGGG
>BQKZ01009309.1:5966-18141 GCA_036244855.1 Temnopleurus reevesii
TCACGGTCCCAACATGGCGTGTGCTTCAAGCTAGGGACCCACAGGGTATCAAATCCAGAGCTCAAAATGTCACGATTACAACTTTCTTCACACTTTAAATTAAGAGACTAGTCTATAGGCACAGACCATTCGCTTTCAGTGCTACAATTTATGCAGGGCATAATTGAGAGACTGTGATTAAAGACTAGATTATGTGTGTAGTAAAGTTCCCTAAGACAAAGAAAGGGAATGACAAGGTGAAAGTTGTCTCTGACTGCAGACTTTGTATTGGGCACAACATAATTGTGGAAAAACGAAGCAGAGAGTCTGTAATTGCAGAATAGGGCATCATATCCAGAGCTCAAAATGTCATGATTACAGCTTTCTTCACACTTCAAATATAGAAACACCTTTTTAGTTTGTATTGAAGTAAAAATATGACACATTCTAAAACATTTGTCACCACGCTGATCCATTTTCAGCCTGGTTCTTGATAACATTATTAAAGGGGAACCGACCCCTGGAATTATCGTGCCCTCAGTAAATGTTCAAATCAGAGAAACAAACTGTCTCGAAAATCTACCTCGCGAATAGGATTTCCAAACCAGCTTGGAAGTCCACTTTAATGAACGCTTGGCCCGTTCAGACGTGCTGTTAAACTAGTTTCTGTTCAACTGGTTTACATTTAATGGTTTAACGTCTTATATCTGAACCGGGATCAAGTCAATAAAAAGAGTTCAAACCAGTCTTAGCAGCCACCCGTCTACAGGGGCCAACTATATTTCTTACGTCAAGACGAAAATGCTTGTTATAGAACCTGTCTATACAGATCACCTGTCTACAGCGGCCACTATCTAATTCCCTTGGGTGGCCACTATAAACAGGTTTGACTGTAGGTAAATTGTAGCCACCCTTACAACAATGGAATTCACCTCCTATATGATTAACATTTCTCATGTGTGTTATAGAACCTGTCTATACAGAGCGCCTGTCTACAGTGACCAATATTTCATTCCCTCGGGTGGCCACTATAAACAGGTTTGACTGTACATAGTTAAATTGTAGTCACCCTTGTGACGATGGAGTTAACCCCAAGGTTACAGTAATACATCATTTCTGAGTGAAATAGACAATGGAAATATGGGATTGGTTTAATTATGACTCAGCCAAGAATGGAAGGAAACATTTTGTCGGAAAGAAGAAAAGTGCATGATCTCACTATGAAAAATAGGGACTGACAGAATAGTAGAATCAATAAGGTCCTCATTCAACTTCTCCAAAAAGTTAAAAGGTACATCGCAAGCAGCTGCCATACATAGATCTGAGCAAGGAGATACTCTAACCAAGAACATTTCACAGAAAACTGGCTCCTGTCTTAATGCCAGTTTATCATCTACTATTAAGACTAAAACTTAAACATTTGAATGCTTTTAATTTGTATACTTCATTTGTCTCTTGAGTTCATAGTGACGAAGCCCTCTCCAAACAGAAGGAGTTGTGGCTCATAACATTGAACTAATGTGGTTACAGGTCATTGGCTAAGAAAGAAAAATTCTGCATCATATTTATTTTTACTACTATGTCATTCAAGCGAAAATACAATAGGCTTTTGTTAGCCAATAGAAATGTGCTGATTAAGTTTTTTTTTTATTTCTTTTTTTTTTATACAGATGTGGACCTATAGTGCAGAAGACTTCCCTGATCATGAAGACATCAGTCTATTATAAAATTTTACATGTAAAGTCAAACCTGTCGAGAGTGAAGATCCAAGGGAAACAGAAAAAGTGGCCACTGTACAGTAGTTTAGGTGACCTCGATAGACAGATTCTATACCACACATTATCATCTGGAGAGAACCCATTAATGTGGCCACTTTCGGCAGGTGGCCGCTGTAGACAAATGGCTCCTATTCAAAGACAGGTTTGACTGTATGAAGTTTTCTATCAAATTCAAATAGAGTGTAACACTTTCAGTGTCTTGGGTCTGACACCTTCCGCAGACTATCGCAAACATTAATGTTAGTTCCATTTTGCTATCACTTTGAGTAGACAAATAAGCAATCGTCATACACACTTTCAATCAAGAAACCTTATAATCATATTTTTCATATTTGTAAATATATTTACATGAACATGAATATATATACTTCTTACAATTTTTTTCAAATGTAAGGAGACCAATTCAATCATATTGGACCAAAAATAATACTTACAAAATTGGTGTTCAGACCTTACAGTCCATTGTTAAAACTAGACAAGATGATTTCTATTCTTTGCAGATCAGTTCATTCCACTTTTGAAAATATTGTCCGATTATCTTGCAATTCAAAGATGAAATGACAAAATGCTTTTTTTAAAGAAAGGAAAAATTCATCTTTTGCTTTCTCAGCAAGTGATATATCAGGAAACGAAGCTTTTCAGGTCTTATAATATTCCGCCATCAACAATCATATACAATTCAACTACAAAGATGAAAGGAAAAGAGTTCTCTGCTCCTCAACAAATACATCCATTGACAAATAGCCATACCATCTATTTGTTGTTTTCCAGGGCAGTTGCAGAATATTCAAGGAATCTGACTTGAACTTCTCTAATCTTGAACTGGTTCATCCAATTGGTAAAAACGTAGCAAGTTAATCAATTTGATGTGTCCCCAACAAATACATTTGAGAGGTTGAAACTTCTCCCAACTTCTTTCATTGTCCAACTGTCAGAACATGGGCAGTCATCGAACATTTGACATTAAACAACTTTTTCCGTTCCAAAACTTGTGACTGACAAAGTAAAGCCAGATCATTCAACACATGTCCCTAGCAACAAAAGATGATAGGACTTCTCCCTTCTTCAACTAATACAGGTATCCTTTAATTGTCCGGAAGTCAGGACATTCATGTACATAGGCAGCCTTGGTACTTTTTTAATGTCTTCTCCTTTCCTAAACATGCAATGTCCACTGATATATATCTATAGCCATATCATCAATTTGACGCATCCAAGAAGTTTATTATGAATGGATGATTCTTCTTCCTTCTTCAACTCATCCTTGCATTGACCAAAATTTATAAGATATGGAAGGCTTTCTGTTCCAAACTCGTCATTTCCACGGACGAAAATAAAGCCAGATTGTCTTTCTGACACTTCCCGACAATTGCTGAGAATATTCAAGGAATTAAACTTGAACTTCTCAAAACTGGTCCATCCAATCAGTAAAAAATATAATCATACAATCTCTAACAGGTAGAGATAAGAGGATAAAACTTCTCCTTTGTCAAACTCATCCTTCAATTGACCAAAATTCATACGATGGAAGACTTTCTGTTCCAAAACTCGTCATTTCCATGGACGAAAATAAAGCCAGATCGTCTTTCTGACACTTCCCCGACAATTGCTGATGTTTTCCTAAGCAGTTCCAGAATATTCTAGGAATTTGACTTGAACTTCTCAAAACTGGTCCATCCAATCAGTGAAAATATAACCATGCCATCTCTAGCAAGTACAGATGAAAGGATAAAACGTCTCCCTTGTCAAACTCATCCTTTCATTGACCAAAATGTAGAAGATGGAAGACATTCTGTTCCTAAACTCGTCATTTCCACCGACGAAAATAAAGCCAGACCGTCTTTCTGACACTTCCCTGACAATTGTTGATGTTTTCCTAAGCAGTTCCAGAATATTCAAGGAATTTGACTTGAACTTCTAAAAACTGGTCCATCCAATCTGTAAGAATATAACCACATCATCTCTAGCAGGTACAGATGAGAGGATAAAACTTCTCCCTTGTCAAACTCATCCTTTCATTGACCAAAATTTATAAGATATGGAAGACAGTCTATTCCTAAACTCGTCATTTCCACTGACCAAAATAAAGCCAGATCGTCTTTCTGACACTTCCCCGACGATAGCTGATGGGAGGAGGATGAGAATGGACGTCATCGTTCCCTCGTCATTCCGACGCTGATGGGAAGTGAGTAAAGCCGAGAGGAGGTGACTCTACTCTTAACCCTTAGAGACTTGTCCGTATAACATTATCATTACCACCCAGACTCTCGTTTACTGACAGACACAACAGCATCAAGTTTTTTTGGCGACTCAGTTTTTTCGGTTCAGCTTCAGTTCAGTTCACTTTCGTCTCCAAGAAACTAATGAATTTTGACAAACGACTTTTCTTAGGTTCAGGCAAACTCTATATGGATGCGCTTGTACTCAAGAGGACCAAACTCTAGGGCTGGTATTATTCTAAAATAGAGAAGTGTTCTAGATTCCATTGATGGGGCAACTTTAACCCATTTTCTGCTGCAATCACGTTGCCCATGTTACAAGCTTTCACAGAAATGACAATTTTTTTTTTACAGAATTGACATCTGTTCCAGAATAAGCATGCGGTCAAAACAAGGCAATCGTTGGTCAAAATAAGAAATGTGAATAATACAACAGCTGAATAAAAGTCAGAGTAAAAAAGAGGAACAATAACCATACTCCCGACCAGTAATGAAAGCCTTGAATACATATATACAAATACAATAGGCTAGTGCTCTTATTACAGAGAGTAATATCTACAGATAATATGATGTCAAAATCAAGTATGAATTGTAAACTTTTCAGTTCCAGAAAACATGGCCATTTCTTTACTCACCAGCGATCAAACTCCGAACATATGGGGGTAAAGATGAACCTCAAATGAAAAAATATTGGTCAAAAAGAAGACAGTCTGAACAAGTTGTGTGAAAGCATGGATATCCAACGGTCAAATGAGCATTGTCAAGAATACAATGGGTTTCATATCCACAACATGGAAAGCTCATAATATCTGCTCGATTGTTTCCTCATACATGTACATGTATATTTTGGTGGAAATAAAGAATTGTTCATTTCCAAACAAGCTTGAGTTTGTTTGTTCTCTGCTCTACTACTTCAGAATAAAAGACAGACATCTGTCATTTCAACATAACTCATACTTGTAAAGATGACAACTAAATAAACAAACAAACAACGGAAAACAAAACTTCAATTCCAACTTGTACATGAAATACCTTTTCCTCAAATTTAATAACAGCATGTTCTAGTAAAAAACACTGTATTTGAGTAGAAGTAATATTTACAAGGTCTTACTCATGATTTTCTTGGTGACTTGGGTATACGCTCAAGATTTTTTTTTAATCCAGTTGAACCAGCATTTCAAAATATTTGGTGGTATGAACACAGTAATGGGAAAGGGAGTGATTCTGGCTTCATGTTCATTAAACTTGTCAGTCTAAAGTTCGATTAATGTTATGATGGACCCTGGGAAACTTTTGATTCACTTTCACTTTCACTTTTAAATTCTCAACAATTCTCTATCACTAGGGTTTCCATGGGTAGATGAATACTGTGCCTATATTATACATTTATAAATAATTACTGGAATGATATCAATAGTAAGAGCATAACTGGTCTGTAAAACTTGAAGTTAACCCTTTGAGTGCTAGCAAGTGTTGCTGAGATTAACGAAATTTGGCCTCATCCTCTAATTCATTTTTCAATGAATCTTTTTCCTAGTTTTGTGACTTTTACTGTAATGTATCAAGGAAAAACCATAGTTTTCATATTCTGCAATATGAATTTTGTTCTAGAAATTGCAGAATAAGATTCTGTAATGTAAGAAGAGAAACATCAACCTCATTTGAGGGAACCTGAAAATCTGGGCTTCTGTAGAAGAGCTAATGAAGTTATTATCTCCATTTTTACAAAATTGTATGTACTTGTCTTGGTCAGTGACCATGGAACATTTTGAACAGTAGGGGGAAGGGAGGGGGGCTGACATTGTATATTACCCTTTTATCACTTTGAATTGAATTGAATTGAATTAATTTATTTCCTTTTTCATATACATAATCAATGCAAAATAACATCACAAATACATTGTAGAACAAAATAAAGGAGGCCAGTACCCTGAAAGCACAGCTTGTGTTGGGATCGCCTTTACAACAAAACAAAGTTGTAACTATAGGGTTGAATGTATTAACTGAAAAAAATGTGGAGGAGGGCTGCAGACCTCAGCCCCCTCTACATGTACCATGTATCTTCTGCTTTGAGTAGGATTTCCACCAGCTTCTTTAGATATGGATACTTTGAGCTCTAATAGAGAGAGCGCACGAGAGAGAGAGAGAGAGAAAGAGAGATAGAGAAAGAGGGATAGAGTGAGAGAGAAAGAGATCTAGATACAGGAAAGAAGTTATGGCGGAAAGATTGATAGAGGAAATTGTTCAGGACACGCGGTGGTGGGATCTCGTTTCCTCAACTCAAAGAACACCCATCCTATAGTCATTAAGACAAGATCTATTTGCATTGTTAACAAGAAACTCTGATGTATTGTATATATTGTACATACAGTACAATACAGGTTATGTATATGCACAGACACTAATTATTCATCCATTGTATTTGCATTGTTAACCCAAAATTAAGTGGAGAGGTTGAGATGCAAAACGAATAATCAAAATTGATTAATAATTTGGTTGCATGCTCAACTTTTGAAGGGGACATTTTACTGTATCAGCTGAAATTTTTGTAGCGGTTTTACTTTCACGAATTTCACGGTCTTGGCCTTGTGAACATTTTCACACCGTATGATGCACATTTGTGTACAAACACTGTCGAAAACCATGAAAATGTTCGGGACAATTTTTTTTTGCGGTAGTGGGATCTCTCTTTTCCTTAACGCAAAGAACACCCATCCCCATAATAAAGACATGATCTATTTGCCATGTATTGTACATACAATACAGGTTATGTTTATGCACAGACACTAATTATTCATCCATTTTTGTATTAGCATTGTTAATCCAATATTAAGTTGAGAGGTTGGGACAAATGCAAAATGAATAAAAAAAGCTTAATAATTTGATTGTATGCTCAATGCTTGAAGGGGACATTTTACAGTATAACCTGAAATTTTTATGTTAGTATTATTTTCGTGAATTTCAAGGTCTTGGCCTCGCGAAATTTCCACACTGTGTGATGCAGATATGTATACAAACACCGTCAAAACACGAGAAATGTTCAGGACATGCGGTAGTGGGATCCCATTTCCTAAATGCAAAGAACACCCATCCTATATATTCATTAAGACAAGATCTATTTGCATACTGTACAGGGCCCTATTGCCTATTGCATTGAAGTCAGAAAATCGAACGCAACTCCATTTTCAATCAATCAGGAGCGCGTATTCTGGACTTGCGTTTTAATTTTCTGAGTTGCGTTTAAACGCAACTTTTTATGCAATTGGGCTCTATGTTTAAATGCAAATACAATTTATCCATTGTAATTAGCATCGTTAACCCAATAAAGGTGAGAGGTTGGGACGAATGCTAAAAGATTGTACTGATAATTTTAACAAAATTATTAAGAATTTGGCTGCTTGCTCAATATCTGGAGGGCACATATTAATCAAGCAATTCAGTAAATGGAAATTTTTGTTCAATTGATGATTTGACATCTTCTTCTTAATTGGAGATTGCATTAAACATTTAGTGTAAAAAATGATCAAGAAAAGTGACATTAAATCATTTAAACTAAAGAATTTAGAATCATTCAATGGTTATTTTTCAAAGGAGCATGAATACCATCGCATTGCCAATATACAGTGTACATGTAAAACCTAAAAATTCTCAGATAACACCAACTGCGATATCATGCAGCACAATTGGTCACACAGTCACTTATACTGTACCGTATTAGCTGACATATGCAATGGGTGAACATTTTAGCAAAATCATGGTTTGAAATTTGTGAAAATAAAACCCCAGCGAAAATAGACTTGTGTACAATCCTAGAAAATGTGAAAATAATATCTCGCTTATGGGGGAAAAGGTCCGATGTTCAAGAGTTTGCCAAACTTTATGGTCGATAAAATATTGGCCTTTAAAGTAATAGCCAAGTTGGGAGTATAACAGCTATATTTGTAATCACGAAGGGTGGAGCGTAGACTGGAAGCAAGCACTTATCATGCTTGGGAAATATAAACATCAAATTCTATTGAGCCACCTCTCCGGCTTATCCCAAA
This sequence comes from Temnopleurus reevesii, assembly GCA_036244855.1. NCBI lineage: Eukaryota > Metazoa > Echinodermata > Echinoidea > Temnopleuroida > Temnopleuridae > Temnopleurus > Temnopleurus reevesii. Next base: position 13,986 of record BQKZ01009309.1, read on the forward strand.
CCAAATATGAGTCAGAAATGGGCCATTGACTGCAAGCCGCAAATCCTATTCATGCCCAGGTGTGTTCACNTACGGATTTCATAATTGATCCTTGAACTCGTATAGGAAAGGAATAGTTTGATTGTAAATGCCATTGCTTTTTCTTCCTCAAATTGGCAAATTACTAGAATTTTTTAAATGAAATTTGACAATGTCTAATATTGTATTTCAAATGTACTTGATTGACCCATTGCTGCTGAAAAGTGTGCTTGAAATAAAACAAAACAAAACAATCTAATAGGCAAAATGATTATTTTCCAAATATTAACAATGCTGTCAAATGTTCAGCAATAAACGTCTTGAGCGATAAATCTCAGTGAATTTTGAGCCTTCTAAGTCATATGTATTTATTATTATCATTATAATAATTCTTATCATAATTACAATTATAAATATTATAGATATTATTATTATTGTTAATGATTCAGTTTGTTTTTAAAATTCCCTGAACCAATTGATAATGCTGCACATTTACAGAAATCAGATCTTTAATAGATTTTTTCCCCATTTTGCTAATTTATTTTGGATATTTTAATCAATTGTTTTTATTGACCAAGAAAACAAAAACATATCCAGCCATCAAAAAAGGTCAACAAAATGATTTGTAGAAGTAAAAAGACAGCAATGTTGATATCAAACTCATTTGTCAGTCGTGGGATCTCCTATCACTGATTTGAAGATGAATCAAATTCACCATTTCTTTAAAAAATACATCAATCCAGAAATGACGTAAATGTCAAGGTTTGTTTGGAGACCAAAAGACATTAACATTTACCAACAATATATTCTTCAATTATTACAAATCATGTATAAATATTTGAGGGAGCATGACAACTAGATAAATAATACTCACATTCAAATGATCATCTCACAATATCCCACTGACACTAGAACTTCAACACACTTCTCCACCACGCACTCCCACATCTCAACCCGCCTCAGACATTAATGTTCCGAGAGCGTCAAAAGACAACCAACGAACTCATTCTTTAGCAATTAATTCCCTTGGACATCATCGTCATGACGAATCGAGGAATCATGCCAATGATCTTCATGTCCTTCGATATTTTTGGAGGCCAAGATCCAAGAGATTACAGCTTCGAAGGTTTCCGCCTCATTCTATATCCCTAAAACACTCAAGTTTACAAGACGCAATCCTCCTTCACTTTCCTTTCCTTAAAGGGGAACTTCACCCTGATATTGATTTGATCTCAGTGGATGGAGAAAAATACAATGATCGAACTGCAAAAATTTGAGCAAAAAAGGTCAATCCTTGGTTATAAATATAAAAGTTATAAATTTTCAAATTCACACATATATGGTGATCGCTACCGATGATGGGGATCTCTTGTTTGGCAACATTGATGGAATCTGTGACATCATTTCAGACAACTCTTCATTCACCTTGTGCATAGCAATTTAAAAAATGGAGTAATCTCTTAAAGGTTTTGAGTAAGGGTTCAACATGATTATTCTCAAAACAGATGTACAGTGTATGCAGAATTGATAGAGGAATGCTATACTGAAGCGGAAAACAAACATTTCATTGAGTTTTCTAGAAAAAAAGCACTAAATTTTGAGGAGTTGTTCAACATGACGTAACAGATTCCTCCAATATTGCCGATCGCACAGATTCCCATCAGCAGCAGGGATCATCATATCTCTCCACTTTGAAAATCCATAACTTTTTAACCAAAACGATTTTGAACCGATTATCTGATTCTGCTCGAATTCTCATATGATTATCATTTTTTCCATCCACCTATTAAAAACACATCAACGTCTTGGTGAAGGTCCCCTTTATGTTTGCCAAAGTCCTCTTGAACCTCTTCCTACGCTAAGAGGCAATCAATCTTTCAGCGCAAGGGGCCTATGAATACTCTCCTTAAAGTTTTCCTAGTTCATTTTACATCCAAACATTCTTTAATTCTTTGAAATATTTGGCACATATTTGTCCCTGTAAATTGTTATTTTCTTGAAAAAGCGTCAACAACAAGGCAAAATATAGGATTGGGATGAAAATGTAAAACATTTGGTAATCATTAAAGATAATTAGCACCAAAGGTATTTTTAACAGGATCATACATCTACATTAACAGCATGAGGAGGTATGTCCTTGCACTGACACTGTAACTGCAGTGGATAATGTAATGTATTATTACATCATGTTGCAGTGGTTCTGACCCTTGCCTCTCAACTAGAGGGTCAGCAGTTCAAAACCCAACCAAGGCATTAATTTCCTTCAGCAAGAGATTCATCCACATTGAAAAGCCACATGCACTGGTGTACAAAGGGCCGAAGCCAGGGTAATGATGCTGTATTCATTGTAGAGCACCTAGATGCTGAAGGGTTATGTGGAACTAAAGTGCATTTCCTATTAAAAGTTCAGTCAAAATGAAATATAGAGTATTTAAATGTTGCCTTGACTTGCCTGTAAGTAGAGTTCAGGTAACTCTGTTCACGTCAAATCTATTTGGGACTACAATATACATGTGCAAGAGGTAGATGACACATATTTGCACATTTTTCTTCTCAAAATTAGTTTCGTCTTAGTGGATTATTCAGTTTACAAGAAGTTCAACTTATATGTAGGCAGATTTGACAAACTAGAAACTATTTTTTTCCCCCCAAGCAATTACACAATAGCAAGATCAGGTCAAGAGGTATCGTATCTGCAGTTCCTCTAAAACAGCAACAACAAAATAACAAAACAAAGCAAATCACAGAGAGAGAGAGAGAGAGAGAGAGAGAGAGAGAGAGAGAGAGAGAGAGAGAGAGANTTCCATCGCTAGCACAACCAAATTGACCAAATTAGCTGGATTCAAACCCATAATTTCCAGATGTGATTTCCGATTGAACTTGCGCTGTGAAGGTCGTAGAGTTGGTCATGTGACCGAAGGCACTTTCACATCCTCTCTATCAAGGAATGTCCTAGGGGTGTTTTCATCAAAAAAGTTTTTCGTTCCCTAACCAATCAGAATTGAGGATTTAAGATGTTTATTGTGAATATATCAATGACTAATTTTTTTTTTTGCAAAGTACAAGCTCTGCCCCCACCACCCCCCCAAAAAAATTTCTGACTAGGTATCATGTTTCCGTAAAATCATGTACTAATGATGATGTTTGATATGATCAGAGAAAGCCTGGGAAGTATGTACGTGTTGGGTTAGGCTACATATGTTTATAGAAAGGATTTGTAAACTTCACGCATGTTCAACTGCACTGTGCACTGGAATCTCAATTGACAGGCCAACTAGGGGCAACCAACTAAGGGCCCTCTCTATTAAAAAAATATCATACCAATGTAGGGTCCCTTTAGGGGAAAATTTTGCGAGACCACATCATAGGGAAACGCACAAGATAATTTGAATGGTGCATGTCTGCAGTCCCCAAATGTAGGGTTCCATTTGAGCTAATAAAGGGGAACTTCACCCAGTCATTGATGTACTTTCAGTGGATGAAGAAAAATACAATGATCAATCTGTGAAAATTTGACCAAAATCCGACAATCCATTCAAAAGTTATGAATTTTCAAAGTTTTTATGTAAAGCCCTCATGGACTCCTCAAATTGGCAACATACAGGCACAAAATGGCTGCCAACATGGAGAACTCTCCATTCACTTTGTACACCGAATTTCACATTCTCTTCTTTTCTAGAAAAGTAGACAATAAATCAACAAAATTCATTCCACAATGCATGCAGAATCAAAATGTCCTTATCATACTTGAAGAGAAAAGTACAATTTTATCTACTTTTCAAGAAAAAGAAGAAAATGTGAAATTCTGTGTACAAAGTGAATGGAGAGTTCTCCATGTTTGCAGCCATTTTGTGCCTATACGTTACCAATTTGAGGAGCCGATGAGGGGTGTGAATAAAAACTTTGAAATTTCACAACTTTTGAATGGATTGTCCGATTTTGCCCAAATTTTCACAGATTGACCATTGTATTTTTCTCCACCTACTGATAGCACACCAATGTCTGGGTGAAGTTTCCTTTTAACAATTGAACCCATCTGGAAAAGACAAATTTCTTTTTTAAAGAATATATTCAAGATTTCAGGAGAGGGTGTGAAACAGCCTGAGAAAATAGACATGGTGGGTGGGTGGATAGAGGG
>BQKZ01009314.1:0-5000 GCA_036244855.1 Temnopleurus reevesii
TACATGATGGTTGGCAGTGGCAATGGGCAGTTTAATGAACCTGCTAGACTCCTGAGTACAGTCCTTCCTGACACATCTCCAGACTGCACCATGACTTTCTGGTATATTTATCAGGTAAGGGACTGTCCAAGAAGACTAACCACACTTGAAATTTTAACCATTACGATTTTAACTTATTCATCAAGATGGTTTTGCTTTAAAACAAAAAAAAACTTTTTTCATTCTTATATTGGTACTGTACTTTTAAGTGTTATCTGTGGTTTTGCACAAGAGTATGATTTTTGCCTTCTTTTGCATGAAAAATAAAATTTTAACGACCAAGTAGTACGATATTTTGTCTTGAAAGGTTGACAGGTTGGGAGTTTTTATTTTAAATTACAATTAGGAAACTGCTTCTGACTTCTTTTTATAAGGTGTCACCTTGGCATCACTCATACATTTTTATGCTTTCAAACTTCAAGAAGATTTAGAATTTACCATACAGAATACACACCTTTCTATGTGGACCACATTTATCACCGAGTTTACGCACGACAACGGAGCGGCTCAATGACGGGAGAATTCGTCAGATTCCTGCGTTCTTGCTAATCCGTCCTTATTACCTCCGTGGCTCTTAACTTCTGTTACGCTACTCGCTAAACGGCAGTATGCAAATTGAGTGTGACGTCAGGAATCGAGCTGTCGAGGAGTCCATGATTACGTGCTTTGCATAATAGGCACGTGATACACTTGGCCGCATCTGATTGGCTACGTTCCTGCATCTAAGACGGACGCGGGATTGAGCAAAGACCGTTGTAGAATTCTGCTCTTTGTCGCTGTTGTCACTGGCAACCAGCAAAGCCGACCTAAACGGGTCGAAAATGGTATTGATCAGCGATTTTGCCGTTCGTGTTGACGGTGCGTAACCTCGCTAATATCCTCTGGAGAAGTGATGGTAGAAAGCATGCCAGATAGTGAACAAAATTTGACAAACATTTCATATTGTACAACAGGGATATTCCTTCTTCTTGGGAACACATTTCATATGAAGAATATTGAAAATGTATCTTTAGTTTACATTTAAGCTGTTTTTCATTGATCAAGTTGTTTTCTTTTAACTTGAGTAAACATTTCTTTAAATATTAAGAAGTTCACACCATACCATTTTCAGAGGGCACCCAAACCATTTATTTCTTGTCCTTTTGAAGTGAATGATGATGGAAAGATTAAACAAAGCAATTTACCGTTTACAGGTCTGGGGCCTATTACTTACAGAGATAAAATTAATTGCAAAATTAATCATGATTAATGTTGAAATTAATTGTATCTCTTTGCTACACCATGTGCCACATACTTTGTGATAAATATTCTTTGTAAGTGTAATTGCATCTTTTATATTTCTTTTCATATTAGGTCATGTATGCTGCAATTTACTATGAACAGGTCTGATTAAGTTTTTAACATAATCTTTGTTGCAGGTATCATCCACAAATCCATCTCCAGAGTTCTACATGCAAACAGCCAATGCAAGTGACTCTGACGATTCGGCAGATCTTTGGATGGCGCCTCCTATGTCGATGGCAACGTGGACGCAAGCTACGGTTGGATTAGGGAGACAAATATCAAGCTATCAGGTATGGATCTTCATGAAGGGTAAATAGTTAGAATAATTTGCATAGATTTGCATAATATATTATGTAAAATTATAAATGAAGAATTATTGAAAAATGAATCTATACTGTCCTATAGATTACACCATACTCTATGCTCCTGCTTATTACAAATTTTTGACAAATGCTTATCATCTAATGAAATTTAGCAGTTTATAGCAGCCAAACGTCACAAGCTTTCGAGGTTTAAACATTGTAACACCTTTCTATGCTGCGAGTCTCGTCTGATGACTAATAAACTAATAAATTGTTAGAATAATCTGCATAAATTTGCATAATTGATTATCTAAAAGTAGAAATTCAGACTTTTTGTAGAATTTACCCAAATTCTTGTAGATTACGCCATATGCTATGCCCCTCTTTATTACAAATTCTTGGCAAATGCTTATTAAAGATAAAGTCTAGCAGTTTATATCAGCCGAAATGTCTCAAACTTTTTATGTTTGCGTATTGTAACACTTTTCTATGTTTTATGTTGTGCATGTTGTGTGATGACTGATAAATTTTCTGTAATTTTTCCTGACCATAATGAACCTCTTTCATTCCAATCTTGTCGTTTTTGTTTTTATTAATATACTTTTCTTTATTACTATTGTAATCACATGTCTGATTCATTGTTTTTATGTCAGACAGCCGTGGTGTGATAACATTCTAGAACATAATCTCTGATGACTGTCATGTATAGTTATGAAGTGAAGATCACTGTGATCATCCGGTTGCTGTCGTTATTATTTTTGGCTTTGTTTATTGTAATTACAGATCAAATTCATTGTTGTGATGTCGGACAGCAATGACGTGATAGCCGTTGATGACATCATGTTTACCGGCTGTAAGGTTGAATCTTATTTCCCTTGTGAGGTTCAGTGCGACAATCTTCTCTGTGTGCCCTTCTCTAAGAAGTGTGATTATTCAGATGACTGCACGGACAACACTGATGAAAGGAACTGTGGTAAGTAGTCCATAAGTGAACATAGTGGTTCTGACTCTCGCCTTCAACCAGAGGTTTGCAGGTTCGAATCCCACCCATGGCGTTAATTTCCTTCCGCAATGAATTCATCCACATTGTGCTGCACTCAACCCAGGAATATTTATTCCTTTAAATTCCATGTGCACTAGTGTTCGCCGGGCTAAAGCCGGGGTAATAATAACGCAAAGCACCTTGAGCACTCCGCAGAGTGGATACATGCGCTATATAAATTTCATCTATTATTATTGTCATTATCATTGTTATTATTATTATTATCATTAGTATCATTATTATCATACTATACTTCTATTATTATTGTCATTATTATTATTATATTTTACTATCATTTCAGAATCCTTCACCAACTGATGAGGTTAAACATTGATAAATGGCTGCAACAAATTTCATTTTATGTGATTTTGATGTATAGTTATCCAAGTAATATACATGCATAAAGTACATAGAAGAAAATTTATTCAATTCCTTTACAACATGTCACCAGGGTACGCACACTATGATAAGAATCATATCTATTTTGCGCTTATTACTCATTGTTTCTAAGCACTCTATTGCACTATTACCCGGTTATAGCATGGCTACCTCATTAGGTGCTCTGCATTCAAGGAATTTCTTCCTGCCAGTGCCCATTTACATCACCCGGATTGAGTGCAGCACATTGTGGATACAATTCCTGCTAAAAGTTCATTTTCTTTTGCAAAGATGAAGGCCTTGTTTAACACACCACAATGCTTCCTCATGCTTATTGATGAAGCATCCCAGTGTAAAATTTTTTTTAAAAGCATTAGAAAGAAGCGAGATGTATTGCTAGACCAGTGTCCATCTGACTTTCTTTCTGATTAGTTTCAAAGGAAGCACGTGAAGTAGAACAAATTATTGTTGTTGACTCATCCACAGTTTGGTCACATATAGTTTGTTTGGTGCCAGAACAGCATTAACGCATTTTGATTTTCTGATTTAATTCAAGTTCAAGTTTTTGACTTTCATCTAGATATGAATCATATATACAAAACAATGCTTATACAAAAAATTACTATTGTATTTTCCCTCAAAGATATGTATGAAGGAAATTCATAACATAATCAAAATATAGATATTAATATGTACATAGAAGATTTGATGACATAGAATTTTGAATGTTCTCTGTAATGAAATTATGCATTTCAATGGAAATGGAGGAACCCATTAAAAAGTAAGAACTTGTAAGATATGGGTCCCTCAGAAAACAGAGACATTATACAGATGTGGTTTGATACATTGGATGGGTTCTGTAGTATCGGGTAAAACTTGCTAAACCAGAAGGGGTTTAGCTCCGTCTGTAAGATTAGCACTCTTCTAGTCCCAAATCTCCAGGCTCCATGCCTTTCTGGCTCAGAAATTAAAAGACATAAACGCAAATGTTATAAATGAATACATATCCACAAAAATTGAGTTAATATGTTCGTCTAAATTAAATATGAACACACTCAAATTTTATTTAATAAGAATAACGATACCATGTGGTCAATGCTACACATTTGTATTGAGTATTTATCTCCCATGATGAATTCCGTATTCTCTTCAGCTTTAAGATGACTCTTTGTATGTTTTATTTTGAAAATAACTCCTGGGTGGTGTTTCACCAAGATAAGAAAGACTTTACGCACGATTTTACGTTCGACTGGTATCCCTTCTTGCGCGCAATCATTCATAATAGTACGCGCATTCAGGGCAAGAAGGGATACCAGTCGAACGTAACGTCGTGCGTAAAGTCTTTTTTATCTTGGTGAAACACCTTTCTGGTTTGTGTTTCATAAAGCTGTTCATAGAGCTACAAGTGACTTTACTGTCATGAGTTTAAGAAATTAACAGAAACATGTTGAAGACTCAAAATACTGTCTTTAGGGGGACTCAATTAGCTCATGGACTTTTCAAATAAAGCAATCACGAGACAATTCTGCCCAAAACACACAAAACACACAAAATAGTGGTCATGACTCTCACCTTTCAACGAGAGGGTCGTAGGTTCGAATCCCACCCATGGCGTCAATTTCCTTCAGCAAGAAATTCATCCACACTGTGCTGCACTCAACCCAGGTAATGTGAATGGGTACCTGGCAGGAATATTTATTCCTTGAAATGCCAAGTGCGCCGGTGGCTGCAGGGCTAAAGCCAGGGTAATAATATTGCAAAGCGCCTTGAGCACTCAGCAGAGTTGATACTTGCGCTATATAAATTGCATCTATTATTATTATTATTATTATTAAAACTAGCTTGTTTTTCCATTCACAATGTATGTTTTATATCAATTTCTGTAGATGCCTACCAAAGGTGTGATTTTGAGCAGTCAACCTGTGATTGGAGTCAAAGCATTGATGATGATATGG
>BQKZ01009314.1:10000-23082 GCA_036244855.1 Temnopleurus reevesii
TTAAAAAATACGATGTTCATATCTATCATGCCTATTTAAGAACAGTTTGCATTATTAATCTGTATTATTGTTGTTGTTGTTGTTGCTGTTGCTGTTGTTTTTGTTCACAAAGTTGATATGCTTCATATAGGTTGTCTTATTTCATTTGTTTCACAGTAACTGTATGTAAATGTACGTACCCTTAAAGATGCCACATATCACTAGGACCAATCTGTAAATGAGGATGTTGACTATTATTATCATGATCATCATCATTATTATTGTTCATGATTCATTTCTCTTCTCTCTGTTCATTTCTTTCACAGCTACTGAATGTACCTTTGAAGATGACACAATTTACTGGGAGCAATCTTTGAACAATGATTTTGATTATCATCTTTACAATTATTACAATTATGATCTTCATCAGAATTTGTATTGTTCATGTTATTAATATGTTTCATATTTCTTATCTCTGTTAATTTATTTCACAGCTTCTGTGTATACATTTGAGCCAGGATGACACATGTTATCGATGCTTTTATTGTTCGTGTTAATGATATTTTATATTTCTTCTCCCTGTTCATTTATTTCACAGCTACCGTATGTACCTTTGAAGATAACACGTGTAACTGGGAACAGTCTCTAAATGATGATTTTGATTGGCTGAGACACAACGGCTCCGAGCCGTTTGAATTCTTAGGACCGGATACCGATCACACCATGAATAGTCCCGTCGGTGAGTCAAATAATCTCTTCTAAATTTGTTCTTTCCAACAAGAATTGTTTTTCCACGGTCACTCCTTCAAATTTGCTGAAATCTTTCTTCTTCTTTTCTTTCTTCTCTTTTCATTTTCTGCTTCTTCTCCTACATTATGTATATTGTTCTCTTTCCCCCAACGTTCTTATTTATATTTCTCTTATAATAAATTCTCTATTTCCTGTCCTATTTGTCATACTTCTCTTTTCTCCTTGGCCTTGTCTTCTTTTGTTTATTTTTCCCTTTTTCATCATCCCCCTCCCCTCTATTTGCTCGGCACAATGACTCCTAGGGGGTGTTGCTCAAAGGTTGCAATTGATCGTAAGTTGCAGTTGATAAGTACGCGCCAATCAAAATCACTGTTTCATGCGCTTCTTGTTAAATGCGCATACCGTGCGCGAATGTAAGTGCACGTTACAATGTGCAAAGTTGCAGTTGATTTGCAGTTGATTTTGAGCAACACCCCCCTAGTCATTTAAAGACTTATGATCAGATACAAATCATGCCATGGACACACTGGATTGTAAGTGATATACAGTCTAGGGTCACCTTCATTTTCTTCTGTTACTTATTTTTCCGTGATTCTTTCCAATTAACTCAATCTATCCTTATTTAATCCTTCCCTTTCTTTTTTCCTCCTTCGCTTTAATCTTCTTCTCCTCGTTCCTCTCCATTTTAACACATTATAAACTATTTCCGAAAAATTAAGTCGAACACCAATTCAATGCTCCGTTGAAATGCTATTGAAATCGGAACCGGCTCGTTATTTTATGTCCGCTTAGTTCAATACATGTAAACCTGTCGTAGTGATCACTTGTCTATAGTGACCACCAATATTGCTTCCATCAAGAAAAAAATATATGGAGTTAGCATTCACCCATTATGTTGATAATACTCGGAGATCCCTGATCATGGCAAGCAAACAATTAATTTCACTCTGATAGTTCGACAAAGTATTGATTTATATTTGTATCATTTGTTGATACATGGATATAAATTGTATTAATATTTACATCATTTATTAATACATCGATACAAATTGTATTCATATTTTAGGTATATACTACTACGTTGATAGCACACAAACATAGCTCACAAAAGCCAACAATCAATTCTCGACCCTCGTCAGCCCTCGTTTCTCCCAAGCCGGGACAGCATGCACTGATACTTAAATCATTTACTAATACGTGGATACAAATTGTATTCATATTTTAGGTATATACTACTACGTTGATGGTACACAGAGATTGCTCACCAAAGCCAACAACCAGTTCGCAACCCTCGTCAGCCCCCGTTTCTCCCAAGCCGGTACAGCTTGCACTGCCTCTCTCTGGTACTACTCCTATGGAGTCGACTACGGCATGCTAGCATTGAAGCGTAAGGTATTGACGGATGAACGAACGCTGATGGTCGTCGATAGCGGGAATACGGTTGAGAGCAGATGGATGAAGGCAGAGATTGCTATACCAAAGTGTCTCATGGATTTCCAGGTATGTGCTGCAATAAACCAGGGGGGAAATTACAAAATCTTTCTCCTATTTGAATATTTCAAAGGGTATCTGATGCCAAAAATAATAATTTACATATGTTGGTATTACACACAAAAATAACAAAATTTCTAAACATAAACCTGACAGGTGTTTTTTAGTTTTTTGAAAATTGAATTTTTTAATTTGAATGTTTCTCATGATAAATCAAAATATGACAACCATAATTTAGAGAGTTGGACTAATATAAACTTGGTGTTTATATTGTGGAAAACTAAAATATTGTGAGAGAAATACCATAGGTTGATTCAAGTGTTAATGCCTGTGCACACCAAACACAGCACAGCATTTACATTATATCCTGTTGTTATTTGCCAGTACGTGACTCCTCACATTTCTTTGTATTCCAGATTCTAATCATGGCTGAAAATCACCAACCCCAACCCTACGCCGGCTTCCCAGTCGATGATCAACAACAGTTACTGCAGTCGTTGCAGTCGTTGATTCAACAATTGCGCATAAGATGATTTTATTCCTGCTACATGCGACGATGTTCAAACTGCTTGTGAGAGCAGGCATCGTTACCCTATGAAGAATAAATTATGATGATGATGATGATGATGAATTGTTTCTTTGTTTTACAGATTGTAATTACAGCTGAAAATCACCAATCCCAACCCTATGCTGGCGGTTTCGCTGTCGACGATGTAAGATTCGGCAACTGCGCATACGATGATTATGTTCCTGCCACATGCGACAATGGTCAAGCTGCTTGTATAGCAACAATAACCGATGCGAAATAAATTATGATGATTTATTTCTTTGTTTTTATAGATTCTAATCACGGCTGAAAACCATCAACCCCAACCGTACGCTGGCGGATTCGCAGTCGATGATCTAAGATTCAAGAGCTGCGCATAAGATGATTCCATTCCTGCTACATGCGACAATGGTCAAACTGCTTGTGAGAGCAGGCATCGTTACCCTATGAAGAATAAATTATGATGATGATGAAGATGATTCATTGCTTTGTTTTACAGATTCTGATCATGGCTGAAAACCATCAACCTCAGCCCTACGCTGGCGGCTTCGCAGTCGACGATGTAAGATTTGACAACTGTACATACAATGATTACGTTCCTGCCACGTGCGACAATGGTCAAACTGCTTGTATAGCAACAATAACCTATGCGAAATAAATGATGATGATTTATTTCTTTGTTTTTATAGATTCTAATCACGGCTGAAAATCACCAACCCCAACCCTATGCTGGCGGTTTTGCAGTCGATGATGTAAGATTCGACAACTGTGCATATGATGATTACGTTCCAGCTACATGCGACAATGGTCAAACTGCTTGTGACAGCGGGCAGTGTTACCCAATTGAGAGCAAGTGTGATTTCACGACAGATTGCTGCTTGGACAGCTCAGATGAAACAGATTGTTGTAAGTATTAGATTGAATCTTAAAGGAAAACATCACACAGACAGTAATGTTCTGTCGGCGGATGGAGAGAAATACAATGATCAAACTGAAACAGAATTGGATATATAGTCTATTCAAAAGTTATGAATTTCCAAATTTTTACACCAGTTATGGAGTTTCATGAGTTAGCCACTCTGGCATAACATGTGATGTTGTAAATGGAGAAATCTTCGTGAAATTTGTACATGAATTTATTTTTAGAAAATGATTCAATATTATTTATCAAGTAGACTAGATTTGATTTTTTTTCTTCCACTTTATTTTCCTCGCTTCAGAACACAGCACTACGGCCACAGTTCATTTGCATACACCGCACCAATACTCTGGAATGCTCTACCCCTACCCATACGAACTGCACCCACATTTAATACATTCAAAACATCTGTAAAAACATACCTGTTTAATATATAGTAGAGTAGTTCAAATAGTTTTGTTATTCCCTGTACATGTATTGTGTAGTTAAGATTATAAATTATTTTGTAGATCGTATTTTGTATTGCATTTTACTTTGTTAAACGCATAGAGACCCTTGTATTATGCGCTTTATAAGCATAAATTATTATTATTATTATTATATTATTATTTTTAGCCTCGTACATTTGATGTGATTTCGAGAATGGCTTCTGTGACTGGTTAAAGGGGACTAATGACAATCAATATGTTGACTATTTTCTCATGGGAATATGTGTAGTTTGTTGGTTATCCCAGCATTCTCAAGTTGATCTGATCATCTATTTTGTCCTTTATCTTCCATTTTAGCATCCTACAACCGATGTGATTTTGAGAGTGGTCTCTGCGACTGGGTACAGATGACTAGTGATGACCTTGATTGGACTACAATGCAAGCCTCGGCTTCATCTTCTCTCAGCTTTGATCATACTTTAGATAATAACCAAGGTAATATACCAATTCTACCATCTCCAACAACAACAACTGTTACACCAATTATACCACCACCACCACCACCAATACCCAACACCAACACCAGCACCAACACCAATTCTACCACCACCACCAAATACCCAACACCAGCACCAACACCAATTCTACCACCACCAACACCAACACCACAACCTAACACCAATACTACCGACACAAACACCACCAACACCCAACACCAACACCAATTCTACCACCACCACTAACACCAACACCAACACTACCGACGCCACCACCACCACCACCCAACACCAACACCAATTCTACCACCACCACTAACACCAACACCAACACTATCGACACCACTACCACTAACTCCAGCACCAACACCAACATCACCTTCACCACCACCACCAACCCCAATGCTACTAACATCAACACCAACACTACCGACACCAACACCAATACAACCAACAACACCACCAACCACTAATACCACAACCAGCACTACCAACAACTGATGACAACAACATGTGACAGAATGCTAATTACAGATGACTAGTGATGATTTAGATTGGACTACACTACAAGCCTCTGTTTCATCTTCTCTCAGCTTTGATCATACTTTAGACAATGACCAAGGTAACAATGATATGACATCATAGACAGACATTTGCAGTTATCTTCACCACCACCAGCACCGGTCGTATTATCCAACACCATCAACATCAACACCCAACACCATAACCAATACTACCAACACCACTAACACCAACACTGTCAACACCAATACCATAAACACCCAACGTTAACACCAACACTACCAACACCAATGCCTCTGCCAACACCACAACCACTACCAACACCAGTACCGCCAACTTCAACACCAACATCAAGATCAACACCACCAACATCAACACCAACACCAACCCCCTACAGACACCAACAACATGCAACACCACCAATACCAATACCAACATGCAACATCACCAACACCAACATTAACACCAACACTACCAACACCAATGCCATCACTAATACAACCAGCAACACCACCAACTAATATTACCACAACCAGCACTACCAACAACTGATGACAACAACATGTGACAGAATGCTAATTACAAATGACTAGTGATGATTTAGATTGGACTACACAACAAGCCTCTGCTTCAGCTTCTCTCACCTTTGATCATACTTTAGATAATGATCAAGGTAACAATCAAACAACCACCTCCATTTGTCAAGAATTCCTTCAAAAGTGCTTTACTTTTACTTGGCAGAAGGCATGTTCAAACTGATACTGGTACAAAATTGAGGTTCATTAATGAAGTAGATTTGTTTCTTATTAACCGTCTTTGTTTACCCACTTAAACATGTTTCCAAATCTACACAGGGCAGGTAAATACAATAAATTAAGTTTCATCATTTGTGGAGAAGAATTCATCTGAATCTTAAATTTGAAAAGTGGAAAATCTTTGACATGTGACCTTTGACATTAGCTCCTTTTTGTCTGTTGTAATATTAATTGAAGATGTTTTGTCCCAGCTTTTCTTCATTATTTAAGCAGCAACACTTTTCTTTTTGATGGTGTTTCCAGAAGGTTGTGATAAATTGCAAATCAACTGCAAATCAGCTGCAAATTAAATCATACATTTTCATTCATGCAAAATCTGTGCTTGTAACGAGGTGTGCATTAAACAACACATTTGAATGGCATGTACCAAATACATCTCTCCAATGTTTGTTAAGGGATTTAATGAATATATTGAGGATTCACTATATTTTGATTCCCCCCAAAATGTATGTGTGTAAAAGTAAACTAAGGGTTGTCTTAATGATTAGTTTCATGAAATTAATATGAATCGTACCTCAAATCTCTTTGAAGAGATGAAAATATCTTCAAATTATTGTATTGTTTATCTCCTAGGATCATTCTTGGTAGTAAACCAATACCAGCAATCGTCAACAGGATCCACAGCACAGATAGGGAGCTTTATCATCGCTCCAGTTACAGATGGATGCATGGTGAGTATCATATTAAATTGTTTAACCCTTTCAGGACGATAGAACGTGTTTTCTGTGTTGGTACAACAACCATTGGTGTAGTGCTTGAACAAAATATAGTAGATGAGCAATAAGAGAAGAAGAATTCTACACTAAATCTGACCATTCTTATTCTGTCTCCATTTGTCGCTGGACGCAGAGAATGATTTTGATGAAAATAATCACTAAAGTAGTCATAAAGCCTTAAATTTGCAATGCAGACATAATTTGGAAATCTCTATTTTCTATGCAATTTGGCAACTGTAATGTATGATAAGGAGAATTCAGTTTTGGCAAAGAAAGATGTTGAAGGTTCAAAATAAAAGAGAATTTTCCTCTGATGGAGAAAAAAAGTTCTAGTGTACAAAAATACATGTATAAGTAATTTTAATTTGGACTTTCGTCCTTTTTGCTTCGTTTCCAGATGAGGTTTTATTTCTTCATGAGTGGAAATGATGCAGCGGTTAGCATTAAAACAAGAACATTGGTAGATGGTCCTCTCACTGAAGAGTGGAGCATGATGGGCGATCAGGGGCTTATCTGGAACAGAGGAGCTTTGCCTCTTACTAGTGATCAGCCATTCCAGGTAAGAAGATGAGGAAGATGGTGGTGGTGGTGGTGGTGTACGTGGTAGTGGAAGTGATTTGGTGGTGGCGGTGATGGTACTTGTTTTGATGAGGATGATGGTGATGATGGTTGTGGTGGTGAAGATGGTGATGGTGGTGGTGGTGCTGGTGGTGGTGGTGGTGGTGGTGGTGGTGCTGATGATGATTATCATGATGATGATGATTATGGAGAGGGAAATGAGGTTGGTGATGATGGTGGTGGAGATGGTGATAATAATGATGATTATTATGGTGATGATTATGGGGGAGGTTATGGTTGTGGTGGTGATGATGATTTTTGGGATGGTGGCTATGATAGTGGCGATAGTGAATGAAGTGATCATGGTATTGACGATGATGAAGATGATATGGATGGTAATAATCAAAGAGACGATGACGATATGAATATAGTGATGGTGAGGATAAAATTATTGTCATCAGTATTTGATGTTTTACAATAGGTCATCTTTGAGGCCGTGAAGGGATCCGACTCCACAGCGTTCCTCGCCCTTGATGATATCTCCTTCACTCCAGAGTGCGTTTAAGGATGATGATTATGATGATGGTGATGATGATGATAATGGTGGTGATAATAATGGTGGTGATGGTGATGGTGTTGATGATGATAATGATGATGATCATGATGATGATGATGATGATGATGGTGCTGATGATGATGATGATGATGATGATGGTGGTGATGGTGATGGTGGTGATGATGATGATGAAGGTGGCGGTGGCAATGGTAATGATATTGGTGGTGTTAAGGATGGTGATGGTGGTATTCATAAAAAGGATGATAACTTAAAATATGAAGGCAGTACTGCAGAGAATAGAATTATTGTCATCATCATTTAATTACATTTTACAATAGGTCATCTTCGAGGCCGTGAAGGGATCAGACTCCAATGCGTTCCTTGCCCTTGATGATATCTCCTTCACTCCAGAGTGCGTCCAGTCTACCGCCCCTCTACCAAGGATTACCACCACCCCTCCAACGACCACGCTCACAACCAGAGGTATCTTTGCACATTTCTCACTCTCCCTATCCTAAATAGCTCTTTAAAACTGGTTACATGTTGCACTCTATTTTTTTATGAAATAAAATTCAGTCGTCTAGTAACAAAATACACTTTACATGTAGGAATAGTATGTGTAAAACGATATCCTGAAAAGGCTTGATCTTCAATGGGTGTTTTGTATTTACGCATTGTATGCTTATCTATTTCAAAATCATGCAATTCTGTGATTTTTTTAAGGTATGTATAGTTTTCAAAATAGTTATCATGGCATCATCATTAGAACATCAACCACTTATAACATTGATTTCATCCACGCATATCAACCTACACCAGCACCTTCTGCCAGTAATTTTTTACAAGTTCCAGCTCCGAAGAGATCTTGGGGTGAACGAGCATTTGCTAACTCAGGATCAAATCTGAGTTATGCTCTTCCACAGAGTTTGAAAACCTCAACATCATTGCTCCGATCCCTTCAAGGGCAACCTTAAGACTTATTTGTTTCATTACGCATTTTGACTTTCATCGCCTTTTATTGTATTCTGTATTTCTATTTTATCACTTCAATTTGTTCCGAGCGCCTTCAGCATCTAGTTAGGATAGAAAGAGCACTATATAAGATCGATGTATTATTATTTTTTTATTTTCTCTTTACCCATTCATATCTCCAGTTACCACTCCAGAACAGATGCAGTCCACATCCTCCACCACTGACAGAACGAGGCCAACACCAGGAGGACAAACAGGAGACAATAGTAAGATTATCTCTTTTCAATAATAATGATAATAATAATAGACGTTCTTTATATCGCTTATCACTCCCTCAGGGAAGTCCCTAAGCGCTTAGAAAGAAGGTGAATAGAGATATAGAAATACTAATATTTTGGCCCTATACATGGATAATGGAATAACTTAATAAGGTAATAAGAATAAGGAAAATGGTAATTAATGGTTTGGTAACATCAAACAGGTTTGTTGTAAGAAATTTAAAAAGAAGAATAAAAGGTTCAAATAATAGGTGTGTTTACTAAAAGATGCTAATTTTATACATACTCTCTGCGCAGAGGTAATTGTTCTTGACAACCCAAAATCTTGCCCAAGGCTTGCCCGATATTGGAACAAGAAATGAATGCAGGACTGATTCCACTGTGTTTGCTGGCAAGAAACTCATATAAACTTTAATGCATTATTAAACCGGCCTATTTGCATTTTACAGTTATAGATATGGCAGATTTAGTATTCTGTGGCCAATTGCACAAAATGGTTGTAGCTAACTCCTTCTCACCAAGCTGCTTGAGTAAAGGAGTTGCCTTGTCATAATATGACACATGAAATATCATTTCCTTGCTCTCAACTCAATGCTGGCAGCCCGATCTTGAATGTGTTCTAATCTCTAAAGTTCCATCTTATTAGAGTTCATCAGCAAAGAATTGCAATAATCAAGTCGACTCATGATCAAAGACTGTACAGCATGGTTGTATTGATATGATGTCCTTTTCTTTCTTGTCCTGCAGCGTCTGTTTACATAGCGGTTGGAGTGATATGTGGTGTCTTGATCATCCTCTTATTCATCGTTCTTGCTTATCTGCTGATATCAAAGAGAAGAGGGTTAGTAATTCTTATTATATCATTATTACACTGTCTTTAGCCAGGCAAGAGTCAGTGATTAGTATAAAAATCTTCACGTGACTATTGATAAATCCAATCGGCATCAAAATTGCCTGAAATGTGACATCATCCGTAGATAGTTCAGAAACTATCTACGACTTAACTGATAATCTATTAGGGGCTTTTGAGTTGTGACATAAGCGATGGGCGATGTTTATGCTTTGTGGCAAATCTGGCGTATGAATTGTGATGCCTGTGCATGTGTAGCCTACTGTGTTGTAGTCACTTATTTGCGTGAAGGCGAGGCTGCCTAATTTTGATGTTTGCATGTGTTCACTTCCTCCCGTCTGTTTGGATACATTATTTATAAAATAATTGATTGATAAAATGAAAATCTAGTTAAGGAGGTAGGAGCAAGTAACTGGCTTATTCATAGTCAACATAGGTTCTGTATATCTGAATTTGGCTCGATGCGAGTCTTTCGGAATATGTGTGCGTTCTTTTGCTTGTTTGTCCTTTCTTTTCTCTGTTTGAACTAGTCTATGTACAAGTCGTATCTTGATTTATCATGAGAATCGATTGTTTTTTTAAAGAATCAGTACTTGGCACACTAAAAACCCTTTTAATATTATGGAATATCTATGGGGATTAAGTTTATGTATACAACCAACGAATCAACCATCTTTTGGGCTTTTGTTTGATTAAATACTTTAAATGTTTTACAGAGGGAAGGCTCAGCCTGACGAGGTCCAGATTCCGGGATCGATGGAGAACCAGACCTATGAGACGGAGCTTAATATTACAGCTGTAAGTATTATCACTGCCCCCCCCCCCCCCCCCCCCCCCCCCCAGCACACCTACAGGTTGTGGTGTAGATTGAGGATGTATGCTATTTTGTGTGCATGTGTATCACTGTTACTGGACACCTCCTTGACTTGCCAACGGGAACAGGCAACATTCAACCTTCAGCATTTTAATTTGACTAAATACTAATATTTAGTGTAGTGGTTCTGACTATTGCCTTTTATCCAGAGGGTCATAGGTTCGAATCCCACCCGTGGCGTTAATCTCATTCAGCAAGAAATTCATCCACATTGTGCTTCACTCAACCCAGGTGAGGTGAATGGGTACCTGGTAGGAATATTTATTTGTTGAAATGCCAAGTGTGCCGTGGATGGCTACCGGGCTAAAGCCAGGGTAATAATAATGTAAAGCTCCTTGAGCACTCAGCAGAGTGGATACGTGCGCTATATAAATTGCAGCATCTGTTATAGGTTCGAATCCCACCCTTGGCGTTAATCTCATTCAGCAAGAAATTTACCCACATTGTGCTGCACTTGACACAGGTGAGGTAAATGTTGACTGCAGAAAGAAATTCCTTGTAATGCAGAGCGCAGTAATGGTTACCAGCTATAGCCAGGAAATAGTGAGAGTAAAACTTTCAGCGCCATGAGCACTGATAAGGTGGACCTGTGCACTATACAAGTAGCTACCATTATTATTATTATTACAGTGAATCTCTTTATAACGAGGTCTTTGGGACCATGAGAATTACCTTGTTATATCAGATTCCTCACTATATCAGGGTAAAAAAAACAAAGAACTATAAAGAGTTTGGACCAATAACATCACCTTGTTATAACAGGTATCTCGCTATATCCAACCTCTTTATAACGAGGTTCCACTGTATTACTATTATTATTATTAGTAGTAGTAGTAGTCGTAGTAGTAGTAGTAGTAGTAGTAGTAGTATTAACCAAGGATGTACTCCCCACCCTTCTTTGAGTATATTTTACTCAATCTTTCATACTGCTTTATCTCTTTCCATCTGCTTGTTAAGGTTTGTTATTCAAACAACCCTCTAGCAATGGAGAGACCAGTCTGTGATGCAGTGCAAAGTATTTCCTTCTTCGCCATTACATAAAGACAATAACAGTAATAACAGTACTTTTAATCAAGGAAAAACCTCCATGTTGGCTTACAAACAAACGCTGGCCGGAAAGGGGCGACTATACATGATCCCCGCTAGGGGGCAACATTCAACAATCTGACAGTGCCAATAAAGGCACTGACAAGATAATGATAGCCGTGAGCCATCTGACTGAAAATAAATCACTCTGGCCTGTCTTGAACGTAAAATACTTGTGAACAGTCACTGTTAACAGCTACTGATGATCTTATAGCATGAGCCAATAGACGTAAACTATCAAATTAAAAATACACATTCTAGTCTTGAATTCAGGCTCTTTATACTGATTTATACTGATGCATTTCCCGACAATGACGCTTGTCAATTCCTCTCTCCCACTCGTTGGAACCATTTGTTTAAAGGTGGTTTTGGTGTATGTATAAGTTTCTTTTTTCCCCAACCCCCCCCCCCCCCCCCCCCCCCCCCCCCCCCCCCCCCCCTCTCACTCCACCCTTCTCTATCTCTCTCTCTCTCTCTCTGTCATCTCTTTCTTTCTTTCATTCTTTCTTTTTATTGAGGATGATAATACTAATGATAATGACTCTGAAAGAATCAACAATTGTTTTGTCTATACAACACTCACCCTACATTTCTTTTATGCTTACATTTCATATTTCTTTGTATCATATGCTCTAACTGCACTTTTTTCTCCCACTTTCTCTCTCTTTGTCTATCTATTTATCTCTCTCTCAATTCTCTCTCTTTCTGTTTCTTCCCCTTCCATACAAATGCATACCTTTTCCTTTTTTCTCTCTCTCTCTCTCCCTTTCTTATTCTTTCTATTATCTTAAATTTTATCATGCTTTCTCCATCTCTCTTTTGTCTACTTATTTCTTCTCTTAGATCTTAGTTCTAAAATTTTAGTGGAATTCCCACTTTTGTTGCATTCCTATATTTACCTCATCAGGATTTAAGTTTTGTAACCCTCTCTCTCTCTCTCCCTCACTCTCTGTTTACTCCTCAGTTTGCAATGCAGGACATAGACACAAATATGTTTGGCACAAGTGGATCATATACGTCATCGGTAATTATGACTTTTTATCCTTTAATACACTCATACACCTGCTATAATAATAATAATAATGTCTTAATTACCCAGGGTAGCCACATTCAGCTGTAAGCTAGCTGCTCTTCCAGTGGGCCCTGCATAACATAGAGTTATTATTACCCTTCTCCATTCTTAAATGCCGAGCGCTTGGCAAGAAGGCAAATGGTCCCATTTTTATAAGTCTTTGGTATGACTC